>MDKI01120754.1:0-20165 GCA_005239505.1 Nicotiana paniculata | reverse complement strand
ATATATATATATATATATATATATATATATATATATATATATATATATATATATATATTGTTCGCATTTTATTGCTTCCAATGGATTCCTTGTGAAATTCTAATCAATTTAGGCTTTTGAATCACTCAATTTGACCTTATAATGAAGGAGATATGTATGTTTTAAGATTTGCAAATAGTGCAGGTTTTTTATACGCCGTCAGGGGCAATTTCGTCATTAACCTGAAAAATCTAACAACCTTGGTAAAATGGCTATAAAATCCTCATACGACGTCCAAATTCGATGATTGTTGTTGCTACGGGTCCATAATTACGATACAGATCTAATACTTCATTCAAAACAGTAATCGGAGCTCATTTATTAAATATGATATCATTTATGCTTGAAGAAACGACGCTGAAGCATAAGAAAAACGAGCACAACGCAGCCCAAACTATCCAAAACTCTCCCGAGCTCCTTGGGACCCCACACGAACATTATAACAAGTCCCATTACATAACTCGAATTTAGTCGAACTTTCTGAACACCCGAAACAACACCAAAACACCAGATCTATGTCGAATTCAAGCCTAAGAACTTCTAAATTTCCAACTTTCGCCAATTCAAGCCTAATTCTACCACGGACCTCCAATTTACAATCCAGACATATTCCTAAGTCTAAAATCACCTAACAAAGCTATTTGAGCCATAAAATCCGCATTCCGAGGTCGTTTACCAATAAGTCAACGCTCAATTGACTTTTCCAACTATAAGGCTATGTTTAGAGACTAAATGTCTCAATTCTCACTACAGCCATTCTAAACCCGAGCCAACCGACTCTAACACATCATAAACAGCATAACCAACCTATGACAAGGAAATAACAATAATAATAATGCAAATTCTACGGAACGACCAACCGGGTCGTTACAGGTCTCCAGACCCCTAATAGATATCACACGATCGATACACTCGGTCCACAACAATAGTATTGCCCACCGGAGTCGACACATGAACAGATGTGACTAAGGACTCGCAGCGCATATCCAGAAAGTGGGAAAAATATGATTAAACATAGGAATACGTGGAACCAGGATCAAATAAGATCGAAGCATCTCACTGACAAACTGAAACAATACTTGTGATCACTGCATCTGAGGCCATAGCATCTGGTCTGGTTGGAAGTGCATAAAAAACGGGCCTGACCTCCACTGGATCGACTTCCCCCTCTAGGGCAGCCTCTAGCTGCCTGACCCCCCACCCCTTACTGCCTGGGCGGGTGGTGAAGTAACTGGAGCTGATGTCGAGGGCTGACCCCTTTGCTGAGATGGACCCTCAAGAAAACTAGGACATTGCCTCCTCATATGACCAAACTCTCCACACTCGTAACAACTCCTCGGTGCTGGAGACGGGGACTGAATGGAACCCCTAACACCAGGATAACCTCTGGAAGAATCAGGCATAGATGAGTCCTGAATCAATGGTGCTCGAGATAAACTCTGGGCTAGAAGAGCACTGAATGATGAGTGCCCCTAATGAGAATCGTGAGGACCACGGCCAGCGGATCCACCACGATAACCTGAGCGGCCCGACTGAGCCTGCCTAAATGGACGGCCCTTGCCGTGCGGGAACTGCCCCCGAAGGAACACCACCAAAACTACCAGATCCTCGAGGCCTCTTGGCCTCCTTCTCATCTCGCTCCTGGCGACGCACTGACTCAATATCTCAGGTAATATCCACAACCTGCTCAAAAGTAGCACCCGATACCCTCTCTCTGGTCATAAGAATACGAAGCTGATATGAGAGGCCATCCACGAATCTTCTGATCCTATCTTTCTCTGTAGGGATTAACCAAATAGTATGAACGGCAAGCTCTGAAAACCTCATCTCGTACTATGACACCGTCATATCACCCTGTCGCACCTGCTCAAACTACCTGCGCAGCTCCTCTCTGCGGGACTGCGAAACATACTTCTTTAAGAAGAGAGTGGAAAATTGTTACCGAGAAAGGGGCGCTGCACCAACGGGCCTACGCCTCTCATAAGCCTCCCACCATGTAAATGCAGCTCCTGAGAACTGGAAGGTAGTAAACGAGACCCCACTGGTCTCCAATATCCCTGTCGTACAAAGGATCCTCTGACACTTGTCTAATAAACCCTGGGCATCCTTGCCCTCAGCACTACTGAAAGTCAGAGGCCGAAGTCTACCAAATCTCTCCAACATGTGCTGCTCGTCGTCAGCCATAGCTGGAACCACAAAATCCTGGGCTGGTGCAACCGGCTAGGCTGGAACAGCCTCCGGTGTCTGGAGTCCCTGAATAACCTGCTCAGGCGTACGGGCAGCTAGAGTCTGAGTCCTCCCACGACCTGAGAAGTAGTGGCTGAAGTAGAAACAACGACCGCCTGAGCAAGACTGGTGCATGCGGTCAAAATGTGAGCCAAGGTCTCCTGATGACCCAGAATAACAATAGGCACAGCTGGTGCCTGAGCTGATCCCACTGGAACATCTGTGGCTGGGACCTGATCTGGAATAATAGGCATGTCTATGGGTACTGCCCCGGAAGCTGCGTGGGCTGCACTTCTACCCCTACCACGGCCTCGGCCACGGACTCGACCCCTCATGGGTCCCACTGGTGGCTGATCGCCCTGTCCGGTAGCACGTGTTCTCACCATCTGTGAGAGAATGAAACAATAAAAGTTTAGTTGCCAGAATCAATAGATTCGCATGACAAGAATTCAAGAAATGCGAGATTTTCCTAAGGGTTCTGCAACCTATCGAAGATAAGTACAAACGTCTCTGTACCGATTCGCAAGACTCTACTGAACTTGCTCATGACCGGTGAGTCCTATGTAACCTAGGCTCTGATACCAACTTGTCACGATCCAAAATCTAAGCTGGCCGTGATGGCGCTTATCGTGGTACTAGGCTAGCCAATTTACTGTACATAATACAGTGAACTTTCCATTTTTAAATCAATAACGCGATTTATCATTAATCTTCCACTTTTAATATTTCACAAATGCGGATAATCAATGAAAACATCTAACTAATATCCCCAAAACCCGGAGTCAACAGTTATGAGAAACTAAATGGAAACACAGAATTTGACACGCTTTGCTTAATAAAACAAGTCTAGGAAAATGTAAATAGCGACAAAACGAGGAGGAGAAAAGTGGGGCTGCGAACGCCGTGCAGCTACCTCACAGTATCCGACAAATGCTCCACTAAGAATAAATCAAATCTAACTCGATCGGGGCACCTGGATCTGCACACAAGGTGCAGGGAGTAACGTGAGTACACCAACTTAGTAAGTAACAAGTATAAATAAAGACTTGAGGGCAGTGACGAGCCTTTAAAATCATGTAAATTCATATAATAAATATCAGTGGAAATCAATAAATCAAGTCAGGAATCTACGTTTCGAAAGTTGATAAAAACTCCAGTTTTCCTTTAATAATTCTCATATAAAACATTGATTCAACATTTATTGTTTAGAGGCTAAAATGTAAATAAGAGTGAAAACAGTAGTTTCATAACAAATAAGCCCCTCGGGCACACTGTCACTCACAAATAAAGCCTCTCGGGCAAGCCTCTCAGTCACTCGTCACTCATCTCTCGTCAATCAGCACTCACGTTTAATAGGTGCCATATAATAACCGATGCGGCGTGCAGCCCGTTCATACATAGTCGACTATGCTCACTAGGGGTGTACAAACTCCGAGGGGCTCCTTCAGCCCAAGCGCTATATCGTTGTGGCGTGCAGCCCAATCCAATGTGTGTGTGTGTGTGTGTCTATATATATATATATATATATATATATATATATATATATAATATATATCGTTGCAGCGTGCAGCCCGATCCAATATATCTCGCTTGGGCGTGGAGCCCGATCCAATATATCTCGTTGCGGCGTGCAGCCCGATATATACATATAACGTTATGGCGTGCAACCCGATCCATCACTATCCTCACAATCCGGCTCTCGGCTTCGCTCAGTCATCACCCTCACAAGCCACTCGGGCAACTCACCATAAATCACAGGGACTCAACCCAAAAATATATTTCATTTGTTTGAAAACATGGTGATAAACAGGAATGAACAGTGAACAAGTATAAATCATGACCGAGATTATATTTTCTATCAAAAACACTGTGAGACTAGTAGTAAAACGCCCTTGAGGGTCCAAACAGGTCGACACAAGGCCCCAAACATGGCATACATCCCAAAATATAGTATAAATCTCTAAAATACGGAATGTCATATGATTTCAAATCAAATACGCGGCTTAATAGTCGGTATGGGACAAACCAAGTCACAATCCCTACCGGTGCACGCCCACACGCCCTCCATCTAGCATGTGCATTACCTCATTTATCAAAACGATACGAAATACCGGGGTTTCATACCCTCAGGTCTAGATTTACGTTCGTTACTTACCTCAAACCGGATGAAAAACTACTTCGTGATGACTTTTCCCCTCGACTCGGCCTCAACGCGCCCCGAATCTAATTAAAAACAGATTTATATCATCAAAATATGCTGAAGGAACAAAACCCACTCGAAAATAACCAATTTACATCAAAAATCCCGAAATTGGTCGAACCCGACCCCCGGGCCCATGTCTCGGATTCCGATAAAAATCACAAACTAGAATCCTTACGCTCTCACGAGTTCACTCATACCAAATACATCGAAATCGGACCCCAAATGGCCCCTCAAATCCCCAATTTACACTCTCTGATTTCAAGCCCTAATCTCCCAAATTTCTCCACTAAAATATGATTAAACAATGGAATAATTTCCATAAACACGAGATACGAGGTCCAAGTAGATTACGTCACTGAATACACTTAATTCCCCCTTGAAATCCCAGCTCTAAGCTCCAAAATCCGTCTACAATGGTGAAGAAAAGAGTGAAAATTCGCTAAAGCAACCTTATATAGGTTTTGCCCAGCACTCTCGTACCTGCGATCCCATTCTATGCACCTGCGGAAACTCACTCGTAGGTGCAAATTCTCACTTAAAACCAAGTTCCGCTTCTGCGGTCTTCTACACGCACATGCGGGCCCGCAGGTACGAGCCAATCTATGCACCTGCGCTCCCACGCCAGGCTCCCTACTTCCGCATATGCGCAAGGTCTTCCGCACCTGCGCCTTCGCACCTGCGGCTCCTCGTCCGCAGGTGCAGCCACACTAAAAGGCCTTCACCAGCAGCTAATTTGCTGCATTTCCAACTCCCAAAAATTCCGAAAATCATCCGAAATCAATCCCGAGCCCCTCGGGGCCTCAACCAAAAGTACCAACAAGACATATATCAATATTCCAACTTAGTATCAAAATACCAAATCAAATCCAAAAATTCAAGTCTAAGGATTTCTAAACTTCTGAAATTCACCAACAATGCCGAAACTATCCAAACCACGTCCAAATGACCTGAAAATTTGCACACACATCCCAAATGACACTACGAACCTGATCCAACTTTCAGAATTCCATTCCGATCACGATAGCTAATTTTCCACTGTCGATCGGAAATCGCCAAAAATTTAATTTCGCCAATTCAAGCCTAATTCTACTCTGGACCTCCGAATGACATTCCGAACACACTCCTAAGTTCCAAATCACCTAATGAAGCTATCCGAGCCACACAAACCACATTCCGAGATCATTTACCTATAAATCAACTTCCGGTTGACTTTTCCAATTAAATCACGAACTTAAGAGACTAAGTGTCTCATTCCTCTCCACAACCACTCTGAATCCGAAACAATCAACCCAACGCAACACAAAAGAGCTGGATCATACAAGAATGAAGCAGAAATGGGAAAAACATGGCTAAACTCTCGGAACGACCGGCCGGGTCGTTACAAGTACTTCCATGGTCGGCTACCACGGTTTGAACCCTCGGCCATAGTTAGCTTAGGGGTCAAGTTACTGCGCTATTACTTTTCAATAAAAGGTCATAACTTTTGTAGAAGTATTACTAATGACAAACGGTTTGAAATTATGGAAACTAGACTCAAAGGGATTTTATTTGGTACGTGGCTCATAACTCTATTCATTATATACTAGGAGATATGATCCTCTGAAGTTAGGACATATACAACTATCTTCAATTTCTTCTCTTACACTTTTTCGTATTATTCCATACCGCCTTTCCCCTCTTCTAAACACCCATATTGGATCTCAAACATAGGACGTAGGTATTATAAACCTTTAAAACTTTTCAAATACATGTGTGTTCAATTTAGAGCTTTAGCAAGAACGTAATATCTAGCAAAAATTTTCTTGGGCATTAAATACATGGGGTATAAATATCTCATTTTTTTTATGTTCATCTTTTACTTCTAATTTAGCTCAAGTTTTAATTCAGATCACCTTAACTCTCCGTCAAATAGTCCCAAAATTAAAATTCGAACTCCTTAAAATATATCCAATATATTCCAACAACACCATTCAAAATGAATTTCAAAATTAAAAACCTAAATTTTCAAACGAAAAGCTTAAGCTAGCTTCAATAGCTTACCATGAAAGTTTGGCTCATTGTAATTCATTATAATTTAAAGTAGCCGTAAAAGAATTCCACATTCTTTTGTCCTTTGTGGCTAGTATAATCTCTAACGATTAATTTTAGGGGTATAATTACATACGGTTGTTCTATAGCACCTAATAAAAATGAAAGAGATAATGGACAATGTGTCATTTAGATAGCGGTGAGAGAATTTGATGCAAAAAATGATTTTAGTGCTTGATTCTCAAATTTGGTAGAATTTCGCCTTCATTCTCACTTCTAGGAATATATTGTGTTGCTATATACTATAGTATCATGTTATGTGATTTTTGTTTTTGCTAATTGGATATGAGGGACAAAGAGGGGAGAGAGGGGGAGGTATACTAAAGAGAGAGTTGGACAAATATTAGTAGCATTCGGCTAATATTAGTAGTATTTTAGGATTGGAAAAATGATATTGTATAGCCGCTCTTAAAATAATAGCCGAAAAAATATGTATTTTTTGAATAATTTTTGTATATATATATATATATATATATATATATATATATACCTTTTTTACGCTATATACAAAAACTATACAAATTTTAAACACTCTTTCAGCTAGCGACTATAAATAATTTCTGGCGGGGGCCAGAAATGATAATACCTCTTTAGGATTTGCTAAATTAGCAAGTAGTATTTTGGGGGAAGTGCACAATTAGCCAGTAATAAGACATGTATTTACTTTTAAGCAACTGTTTAAAATGTCTTTAGTCTTTAGCCACTGCTTTAATAAACTTTTACCCGTCCGGACAAAAATACCCTTCTGCTCATAAAGTTCAGGACCAAGTGTCCTTAACTTATGAGCTTGTTACTGTAAGTTCAGGGCTAGTTGTCCTTAATTTATGAGCTTGTAAGTCTAAGTTTAGGACTACTTGTCCTTATCTTTTAAACTTGTAACGCTAAGTTCAAGACTACATATCCTTAACTTTTGAACTTGGAACTCGAAGTTCAGGACTACTTGTCCTTAATTTTTGTGCTTGTAACTCTAAGTTAAGGACAACTTGTCCTTAATTTCTGTGCTTGTAACTCTAAGTTAAGGACCAAGTGTCCTTAATTTTTGAACTTCCAACTCTAAGTTCAGGACCAAGTGTCCTTAAATTATGAGCTTGTTACTGTAAGTTCAGGACTAGCTGTCCTTACTTTATGAGCTTGTAAGTCTAAGTTAAGGACTACCTATCCTTAGTTTTTGAGCTTGTAACTCTAAGTTTAGGACTACCTGTCCTTAACTTTTGAACTTGTAACTCTAAGTTCAGGACTACAAGTCCTTATTTTTTGAACTCGGAACTCTAAGTTAAGGACTACCTGTGAATTCAGTATAAATATTTAATATTTTTTGTATGTATACAGAGTTGGATTTATTTTGTAGGATTTGTTGAACATGTTCTTCAGAGATGTATACAAGCCAATTCCAAACAAGTACAACTTGGTATTAGCTATGTTGTGGCGTCACCCAGAGACTGTGAAATTTGAGAAGGTGAAAGTTGTTCACTATTGTGCGGCGGGTCAAAGCCATGGAGGTACACCGACAAAGAAGAGGAGATGGATAGAAAAGAGATAGAAGAAAGGGTAACACCGTCTTTTCATATTAATTTTAATAGACTAATGGCTACTTTTGCTCAGCATTAAAAATACTGGACAAAAAGTAAATACCACTTTAAAAAAATGGCTATCCCATGCAATTTTTACTAGTATTTTTGCTCTGACTCACGGGCCGTCCGAATCCAACCTCACGAGGCCAACTACTAACTTAGGTTGGGCTGAAAAGCCCCAATGGGCTAGAAAAATGTGAGCCCAATTCATCCAACTAGCAGGCTGAGTTGGACCGATCACAGTCATCGGACGAGTCAAGCCTTTTTGACTGCTCTCTACTCCTAATCCTCAATTTAAATCCTATCCAGGGTATTATAATCTCATTTTATGTCATCCTACACGCCGATAGCTCTCATAATTAGGGGAAACTTAGTGCTTAAAAATCAACCAATCATGAAATAACATTACATACTCAATAATCTATATGTCAAATTTCTCCATAAAATGAAAAGACTCCCAACCTATTGCAATTTTTGCCCCATTAAAAATTAACCTCTTTGACTTGTGTCGAGAACGTCGACTACCTTCACTATATCATTTACTGTTCTCCCTTTAGCAATTTTTTCCCTCACAAACAAAATATTAATTTCAAACTAGTTAGATTTGACATCTTACAAATTAACTTATTTCGAAGTGTTGTTTAGTCAACTTCTATAAAATACAATAAATTTATGAAAATATTATACCCTTGTTTATTTCTTAGGGTAACTCCAATGTTTTTCTTTAATACATTGGGGATCAAAGAAGGGGAAGGGGGAATGGAGATAATGAGTTGTATTATATGATTCAGAAGCCTAAAAAAGCAATTAAATAAAAGAACATCTCGTGTAGCATCAATAAATGTAACGTTGGTTGGGAATAGTATTGGAACTCTATATATAGGGATTACAAGATTTAGTAGGGTCAAAAAGATATATTGTGTCAATAAAAGTGATACCTAAATTATTTTGTCTTTCATTTTCTTTTTATGTGGGGGGAGGGGTGGTAGATCCATGAATAGAAGGAAGATCGAGGAAGAATGTAGATACAAGAGTTGCTTAGAATGGTTTAATTGATGGTGCATGGTGAAATTGTAGCTCGGTCTTAATTGATAGTAGAATATACGGAAAATGTCCAAATATGTTTTTGTATTATACGAAATTGAACACATTTGTTTTTTGTTAATACTTTAGCATATATATGCTTTTACCATTACATAGTTGGTCCATATATGTCATTTTTGAAACGGAATCCACGCAAACTAATTAGTTTTTTCTTTATTGTACTAAAGTGTAATACAAACACTATCTCTTTTTTATTAGTACTTTTTTTTCTTTACCTTTCTCTTTTCTTTCTTCTTTTCTTCTTTTTTTCCCCCTTTTCTTTCTTCCATATCCGATTTCCTTCATTGCCGATGCCTTCTCCATTTTTATCACCAATTTCACGTGATTTTATTCCTAAAAATCAAACCTACACTACCAAAACCTTCTTCTGAAAAGAAAGAGATGAAAATTGTCAGAGAAATTTTTTCGGTGGTGATAATTTTGGTGAAGGTAGATATGGTTATTCAGATTTTGAAGGTGTTCATTGTGTAGCTTCAGATCTAAAGGGAACAAGACCTTCAAAATCTGAATAACCATATCCTACCTTCACCCAATTAACACCACCGAAAAAAAAATTCCGACAATTTTCATCTCCTTCAGGTCAGAAGAACCTGTGGAGTTTGTGATTGTAAAATTAACAGGAATTCATGAGTTTTGTCAAGTTAAATTAGTGACGAAAATGGAAAAGGCATCAGAAATGGAGGAACTCGGATATGGGAGAAACAAAAAGGAAAAAAAAAAAAGAAGAAGAAAAGAAAAAAAAGTACTAATAAACAGGAAATAGTGTTTGTAATGCATTTTAGTATAATTAACGAAAGAGCTAATTAGTTTGGGTGAATTCCGTTTCAAAAAGGGCATATATGGACTAACTATGTGACGGTAAGGGTATATATAAGCTAAAGTATTACCGAAGGATAAGTTTGCTCAATTTCGTATTGTACAAAGGTATATTTGCACCTTTTCCGTAAAATATATCAACTCTCGGGGTAAGAGAATAGAAAATCAAGAGTATATATATTTCATTAGTGTCTATATAAAAAGACATTGGTTAAACATTTATAAGCACTTTAATATGATTAACAATATTGCTTTTTACACACTTAGGTTCATTTTATAGAAGATACTACTGATTATTATGGAAAACATGCATGTTACGAAAAGAAAACTTATACAAGGAGTTAACTGCCTAATGATTGCTTATGATTTTTGAATACTTGAATCGAAACACATTAATTTATGTTGTAAGAAAAAGCAAAAGGCCGGTAATTATAGATAGCCTCACGGTTGGATTATGACAGTTAACGTCACTATCTTTGGACATATAGTAAATAATTTGTTTTACCTCGAAAAGAAACATAAGTTGATAAGATAATTAAAAAAAAAAATACCCCTAACTTCTATTCCTTTTGTTCTGTTCTTTTCACCGCTCTTCCAAATAAGAATACATAACGATCAACTTGGCATTCTTATTTATTTATTTATTTATTTGACTAAGGCACTATTTATGTGGAGTGCCAAACATTGCTTAATATAAGTCTTCCGGCGTGTTTGGTATATTTTTTTGAAAAACAAATAGTAATCTTATTTATTTTTTGGTGTTTGGTATGCAAATTAAGGAAATGACTTCTCAAGAGTATTCATAAATAATTTAGATATAATAAACATGAAGTCATAAACTTTCGAACCAACAACCTTCCATACCCACAAATTTCATAAACTTTCGAACCGCTAAACTTTCAAAATCGCGAAATTTCAAACCCGTAAACTTTATAATTTCTAAACTCGTAAACTTCCAAACACTTAACCTCCAAACTCATAACTTTGGAACTTGTAAAAGTTTGAACCTTTAAACCGAAAAATAAAAAAACTAAAACTGAAACATATATTTAAAAAATAGGAGGGGGGAGGAGGTGGCAGAAAAACGAAAAAAAGCAGAAATCTGAAATCACAAAAAAAAAAATGAAAAAAAAAGGAACTTTTTTTGTGCAGGGTGAGGGGGAGGGGGCAGTGAAGGTGGGGTATGGGGTGGGTGGTGCAGAAAACGAAAAAAGAAATTTTTGAAATTGCAAAAAAAAAAAAATAAGGTAAAGAAAATATTTTTTTTTGCAGGGGTGTGGGTGGGGTTGGGTGGAGGGGTAGTAGGATGGGTAGTAACCGAAAAATTGAAATTTGAAAAAAAAAAAAGCTTTTTTTGGAAAGAGGGGGTATGTGGGTTGGTGAGAGTGGGAAAAGTTGAGAAGGAATTTTGGAAAATGTTTTCCTTTTACTTGATAAGGAAAACAATCGGAGGAAGATGAGTTCATAAGAAAAATATTTTTCAAAATATTTAAACCAACTAAACATGTGAAAATTAAAAAATATTTTCCTTCGTACCAAACACACTCTTTATGTCTAACAATTGTTCCGGAGAGCAAATTTGCCCTAAAAATTTTCGAATATCTTAAATTTTCGAATACAATTCAAGTACCAAAAATATAAAAGTACTTCTATCTATTTTGATTACCTAGTGCACGACTCTTTCGTATCCATCGAAATACTAAATATATATATATATATATCAACAATTATAATAAAAGCTAAGGCGGAATATTGAAGCGATCAGGAAATCTGATTACATATGTTTGTTGTTTTCAACTGAAAATAATTAATGAAGCACTTGGTACGGAGGTGGCTGACCTTGAAAAGTATGAATTAGATATTGTATTCCAGTACTTATATTCTAAAAGATCGACAAGACAATTTGACCCAATATTCAGTATAAGGAATATTGTTTCATGTCATATAAATAATTATCTTGTATTGACCGACCTTTAATCCTATCTTTAGTATTGCCAAAGTTATTATTCTGATGATTATATATGCGTTGATCCAACTTTTAAGCAAAGAATTTTGGAACAAAGAAATTCATTTGTGGATTGGTCGCGAATGTAAGGGGAAAGTGATTTGTTGCAATTAGAACCTTACACTTGGCTAATACGAGAAAATGAAATTACAACAATTAAACTGCAGCTTCAGTCCCGAAATATTTACAGTTCCACTTTACTTCTTTTAGTTTTTGATTTAATCATGTCTTTTTGGTTTCATGAAGAGGTTAGCTTTTAGTTCTCGAGTCTCCATTTACTTTAATCTATTGTCATTTAACATGTTTGAGTAAGGTCTTTTTCATAAACGGCCAACCAAAGGATGTTTTTCTCGATGGTTCTTAAAAGCTAAAGCAAAGCCAGCCTTGATCTTGATCAACGGCTACTTTGCTTTTCACCAAACACTATATAGTGTGGAATTACTTGTTTAATTTAATTACTTTGTCATTACATGCATGTAATTGATGAATTGTAAAGCTAGTTAGTATAACGTGAGAGGGTTTGTGGGTGGTGGTGGGGGGGAGAGGAAGATGATGATGAAGGGGGGTGGTTACCCTATGTGAAGTACAAGGAATTTATACTGTCACGCAGTTGTATTACTTGTCTATTAGTACAGTAGTTAAGCATAAGACGGACTTAGACGGTCCATGCCACATGGGCACAAAAGGTGAAATTAATAGTACCGCTACGGACGAGTATAATTAGGAAAGGTAATATGTGCCGGGATAATAATAAAAAGGATTAGTTACCTCCTGTATCAAAGGTCGATACCTTGTTTATTTTAAATAAATATATTTTTAAAAAATTATATTTCATAGCTATCTTTTGATTTTTATAGCCAAATATTTATTTATAGTCACCTCCTACTTTTAAGCCATAAAATACGCCTTGTATTATTTTTCTCTCTCATTCTTTCAGATTTTTTTCCACCCTCTCTCTCTCAACTCCAATCCTTCTCCATGAATACAACCACGATTCTCCCAGATTGTGTGCTATAATAGAGTTTGTTGAGTTATATTAGGAATCTATTATGTTAATTGATTCACTTTACATTTAAAAATAATATAATCCCCTGTTTCACGCCTTGAATACAGTCGAATACAATAATCTGTCCAGCTGTAATCCCATGTTCCACGCCATGAATACAGTCGAATACACTCGAATACAAAAGTCTGTCAAGCTGTAATCCCTTGTTTCACGCCTAGAAATGCTATTGTATTCATGAATACAGTAGCTTAAATACATTGAATACACTCTAAAAATCTGAAACATAGCTATAGAAAGTAATATAGAAAATGATAGCTACAACTAGCTAATAACCACTAAACAATAGTGGTTTGTAAAAATTTCTCTTTAGTTACCTCCAATAGTGTCACGACCCATTTGACCCCCCGAAAGGTATCGTGATGGCACCTAGTCTCTACGACTAGGTAAGCCTAAAATCTGCGGAAAATGATAGAATCAATAAAATAAAGATATAAAAGAACTCAAGTAGATATAACATAGCTGCTCAATATATGCACTTTCACTTCCCAAAACCCGGAATGTCACTATAGTCATTAGCTCTGCACTAAATGTAGCTCTATACAATGAAACAGTGGAAACATACATAAGTCTTCTATGCCTATACTAGAGTATAAGGGGACTCGTGGGATTCTGCGGACGCGGAAAAATTACCTCGCGGTCTCCTGGCTGCTGCTAGAACGACTCCTAGCCACGATACTGAGTGCTAGTACCTGGATCTGCACATGGGGAAAACATGCACAGGAAAGGGCGTGAGTACTCCACATTCGGTACTCCGTAAGTTCCAAGCCTAACCCCAGTCAAGTAGTGACGAGGTCAGGTTGAGGCCCTACTGAGTTTTTAAAACAAGTAAATATACAATTTAAAACAGTGAAATATAGATAAGCAATGATAAACAAGATTAATGGAAACTGGAAGGATTAATAACAGAAAAAGAGCCCTCGGCTCAACACAACATATATTTCAATAGTAAATGTGCAATGCAGTACACGGGGAAAGCTCCCGGATCTCAGCCCGTAGTCCCAATTTAAAGATGCTATGCAGTATAGGGGGAAAGCTGACGGATCTCTGTCCGTAGTCCCAATTTAAATATGCATTTCAGTACAGGGGGAAAGCTCCCGGATCTCGGTCCGTAGTCCCAATTTAAATATGAAATGCAGTACAGGGAGAAAGCTCCCAGATCTCGATCTGTAGTCCCAATTTAAATATGCAAAGCAGAAGTATGTCAATTATGGCTAAATTAAACAGTCCAGGGAAACAACAAGCAAGAATAGAGTGAATCTACCTAAACATGGTGCGACTAGTAGCAAATAAGAGGAAATCAAGTAAGAATAGGTAGGCATGCTTACTCTTAAGTTATCTACACAATTAAGATAGGAAACATTAACATATGAATGAAAATGAGCAATTTCATGGAAGTAAAAATAGGATTTTAGCAACAATGACCTGTGTACGCACTCGTCACCTCACGTACAAGGCGTCCACGTAACAAAATCAATATAAAAATGCCTAAGGGGAAGTCCCCAACACAGAATTAGGCAAACCACTTACCTTGACTGCGCTAATCAACTCAATACCACGCTCTTGCCACGAGTATCTGACTCCGTGTGGCCCAAATCTATTCAAATTGATTGCATGTTGTAAATATCATTTCAAGGGAACAAAATAGCTAAATATTTATAAGCTAAAACGCGAAATTAGGAAATTCGCCAAAAAAGTCCCCCGGTCCCCACGTTTCGAAATCGGGTAAAATTTATATTTTCCGAACACCCATTCGCTCATGAACTCACTCGAACAAGAATCAACAAAATCCGACGTCTAAATCTCCCTAAATCCTCATATTTCTACTTGGGGAAATTTCATCCCATTTCATGGTTTTTCATCCAATTTCATTGATTAGATTGAGGAAAATTATATAGATTATTAATATACAAATGGATTAAGGTTAGAAAACGTTACCTATGATTCTCCTCTTCAAATCCTACCGAAAATCGCCAAGTTCCTAGCTCACAATCGATTTTGGAATTATGAATTTCAAACCCTCGGATTTTTGGTATAACCAGCCCAGATATTTCGCACCTGCGACACTGGGATCGCACCTCCGATGTCGCACCTACGGAAACACAATTGCAGGTGCGAAAATTCATTAAATGACCTGGGGTCTCACCTGCGGCACCCCCTTCGCACCTGCGTGTCCGCACCTACGGAACTACCATTGCAGGTGCGAGACTTCAGAACGAGAATGGTTCAGCTGCTCTCAAAGTGTCAAACTCACCCGTTGGGCATCCGAAACAACCCCGAGGCCCCTGGGACCTCAACCAAACCTACCAACTGACCCTCATACCTTGTTCAAACTTGGTCGAGCCTTAAAAACACATCTCATAACATCAAAATCATCAATTATGCATAGATTCAAGCCTAAGAACTTAGGAAATTTCTGGAATTCACATCCGATGCCGAAACACGTCTAAACTCATCCGAATGACCTCAAATTTTGCACACGGTTCATAAATGACATTACGGACCTACTGTCGCTTTCAAAATTCTATTCCGAGTCCGATATCAAAATTTCAACTATCGGCTGAATTCGCCGAAATTCTAACTTTCGCCAATTCAAGCCTAAATCCACAACCGACCTCGAAAACACATTCTGAACACGCTCCTAACCCCGAAATCAGCCAATGGAGCTAACGGAGTCGACATAATTCCATTGCGGATCCGTCTTCACACAGCTATAGCTACGGCCAGATTTCTAAAGCTAAATTCCACATTTATGGACTATGTGTCCAAAATCCCCCCGGATTTCATCACTCAACACTCCGAAAAGTTCCAATAACATAAATAGACATGGGAGAAGCGGTTAATAGGGGATCGGGGCGCTAATTCTTAAAACGATCGACTGGGTCGTTACATCTTCCCCCTCTTAAGAAAATCGTTCGTCCTCGAACGAGCATAGAAACATACCTGAAGCTGGGAAAAGATGAGGGTACTGACTCCGCATATCCTGCTCGGTCTCCCAAGTCGCCTCTTCGACTGGCTGACCCCTCCACTGAACCTTAACTGAGGCAATATTCTTCGATCTGAGCTTTCTGACCTGCCTGTCCAATATAGCCACATGCTCCTCAACATATGATAGATCCTTGTCCAACTGGACTGAGCTGAAATCCAAGACATGAGTCGGGCCACCGTGATACTTTCGGAACATGGAAACGTGGAACACCGGATGGACCCCTACTAGGCTGGGAGGCAGGGCTAACTCATAAGCAGCCTCCCCAACACGTCACAACACCTCAAATGGGCCAATAAATCTCGAACTCAGCTTGCCTTTATTCCCGAACCTAATGACGCCCTTCATAGGCGATACCCGAAGCAAAATCCGATCACCAGCCATAAATGCCAAGTCACGATCCTTCCGGTCCGCATAGCTCTTCTGCCTGGACTGCGCTGTGCGAAGTCTCTTCTGAATCACCTTCACCTTGTCCAGGGCATCCTGAACCAAGTCTGTACCTAACAATCGGGCCTCACCCGGCTCAAACCATCCCACGGGAGGCCTGCACCGCCCCCATACAAAGCCTCATATGGCGCCATCTGAATGCTGGACTGGTAGTTGTTGTTATAAGCAAACTCTGCAAGGGGCAAGTATCGATCCCATGACCCTCCAAAATCTATCACACAGGCACGGAGCATATCCTCGAGAATCTGAATCGTGCGCTCGGACTGCCCGTCTGTCTGAGAGTGAAAAGCTGTACTCAACTCTACCCTAGTGCCTAACTCCTGTTGAACGGCTCTCCAGAACCGCGAAGTGAACTGTGTACCTCTGTCTGAAATGATAGATACTGGAATACCGTGGAGGCGAACAATCTCTCTGATATAAATATCATCCAACCTCTTAGACGAATATGTAGTCAGCACTGGAATGAAATGGGCTGATTTGGTCAGCCGATCCACAATTTCCCAAATAGCATCATGCTTCCTCAAAGTCCGTGGAAGTCCGTCCACAAAGTCCGTGGTGATCCACTCCCACTTCCACTCTGGAAGCTCAATCTGCTGAAGTAACCCTCCCGGTCTCTGATGCTCACATTTGACTTGCTGACAGTTGAGACACTTGGCTACAAACTCCACTATATCCTTCTTCATCCTTCGCCACCAATAGTGTTGTCTCAGATCCTGGTACATCTTCGCGGTACCCAGATGGATGGAATACCGCAAACTATGGGACTCCTCAAGAATTAACTCCCGAAGCCCATCCACGTTGGGCACACAGATACGGCCCTGCATCCTCATCACACCGTCATCTCCTATTGTCATATCCTTGGCATCACCCTGCCGGACTCTATCCTGAAGAACCAAAAGGTGGGGATCATCATACTGGCGCTCTCTGATACAGTCATGAAGGAAAGATCGAGCAACCACATAAGCTAATACCCGGCAAGGCTCAGTAAGATCCAATCTCACGAACTGACTAGCTAAGGACTGAACATCTAAGGCTAAAGGCCTCTCAACTGCATGAAGGTATTCCAAACTCCCCAAACTCTCCGTCCGGCGACTCAAGGCGTCGGCCACCACATTGGCCTTCCCTGGGTGGTATAATATAGTGATGTCATAGTCCTTTAGCAACTCTAACCATCTTCGCTGGCGCAAATTTAGATCCTTCTTCCTGAATATGTGCTGCAAACTCCGGTTATCTGTGGATATCTCACAGGGAACACCATATAAATAATGACGCCATATCTTCAGGGCGTGAACAATCGCTGCCAACTAGAGATCATGAAAAGCGTAGTTTTCTCATGTACCTTCAACTTTCTGTACGCGTAGGCAATTACCCTTCCATCCTGCATCAACACCGCTCCCAAGCCAATCCTTGAAGCATCACAATAAACTGTATAGGACCCAGAACCTGTAGGCAAAACCAACACAGGAGCTGTAGTCAGGGCTGTCTTGAGCTTCTGAATGCTCTCCTCACAGATGCACCCTTCTGGGTCAGTCTGGTCATAGGAGCTGAAATGGATGAAAATCCCTCCACAAAATGGCGATAATACCCAGCCAAACCGAGGAAACTACGGATCTCAGTAGCTGAGGACGGTCTGGGCCAACTCTGTACCGCCTCCACCTTCTTCGGATCTACCTTGATCTCATCCGAAGACACCACATGGCCTAGGAATGCCACAGAATCAAGCCAAAATTCACACTTAGAAAACTTGGCATACAACTTTTTCTCCCTCAATGTCTGAAGCACGGTCCTCAAGTGCTGCTCATGGTCCTCCTGGGACCTAGAATATACCAGAATGTCATCAATGAACACAATGACGAAAGTATCAAGATAGGGCCGAAATATGTTGTGCATCAGGTGCATGAAGGCTGCTGGGGAATTGGTCAGCCCAAATGACATAACAAGGAACTCATAGTGGCCATATCTGGTCCTGAAGGCAGTCTTCGGGATATCCGATTCCCGAATCTTCAACTGATGATAACCCGAACGTAGATCAATCTTGGAGAACACCCTAGAACCCTGCAACTGGTCAAATAAATCATCAATGCGAGGTAATGGGTACCTGTTCTTCACTATCACCTTATTCAGCTGCCGGTAGTCAATACACATACGCATCGAGCCATCCTTTTTCTTCACAAATAACACTGGAGCACCCCAAGGTGATACACTGGGCCTGATGAATCCCTTTTCAAGCAACTCTTGTAACTTCTCCTTCAACTCAGGAGGATCCATGCAATAAGGAGGAACGAAAATGGGTTGAGTGCCCGACAACAAGTCAATGCCGAAATCAATGTCTCTATCGGATGTCATACCCGGAAGATCAGCTGGAAATATGTCAGAATAGTCCCTGACAACTGGAACTGACTCAATTGTAGGGGTCTCAACACTAACATCTCTCACATAAGCCAAATATGCATCACACCCTTTTTCAACCATCCGCTGAGCCTTAAGAAAAGAAATGACTCGGTGGGGAGTATACTCTAAGGAACCTCTCCACTCTAACCTCGGAAATCCTGGCATAGCCAACGTCACGGTCTTGGCGTGACAATCAAGAATAGCATAATAGGGAGATAGCCAGTCCATACCTAATATAACATCGAAATCTACCATAATGAGGAGTTATAAATCAGCTCTGGTCTCAAAACCACAGATAGCAATCAAACATGACCGATATACGCGGTCTACAACAAGAGAATATCCCACTGAAGTAGAAACATAAACAGAGGAACTCAAAGAATCCCAGGATATCCCCAGATGTGAAGCAAAACAGGAAGACACGTATGAATACAGCCTGGGTCAAATAATACTGATGCATCCCTATGACAAACGGGAACAATACCTATAACGACTGAATTTGAAGCAATGGCCTCGGACCGGTTCGGAAGAGCATAGTAACTGGCTTGGCCTGGCCTCCCCCTCTAGGGCGACCTCAACCTCCCCGACCTCTACCTCGAGTTGCCTGAGGTGGTGGGGTAGCAGCTGGGTCTGGAAGAATAGCTGGAGGACCTGGTGGAAGACGTGGAGCCTGATAAGTCTGAGGTGATGCGCCCCTCCTCGCTCTAGGGCAATCTCTGATCATATGATGAGGGTCACCACACTAAAAGAAACCCCTCGGAGGACTTGGCGGTCGTTGCTGACTCTGAACTGGCCTGCTGGACTGGCCAGTGATAGCACCTCGAGCAGGAGGCACCTGAAATACTGCTGGTGCATAATAAGGCTCCTGAGGTCTAGGAGGAGCTGGAATACCACTGGCTGCTGGGAGAGCTGAATGAACGGGGTGACTCACAAAACCCCTACCATAGCGTACTGCTGGTGCACGGGATCCTGAAAAATGACCAGTCTCTCAAGACCTCTTGGACTCTCTCTCCTCCCTGTCTCGGGCTAATGATCACGCACATGCTCAACTATGTCTAATAAAAGACTAAACGGGTGTTGCAAATATAATCCGGGGTATTATGCCCAGAGTCGATCCCACAGGGAATTTACGTATCAATCGAGTCTTTAGAATACACAACTTGTACTCAATCAATTCTCTTAAGACTTTTTAATATAAATTGGTGATGTTCTACTAATTCTACTGA
>ML353735.1:0-16624 GCA_005239505.1 Nicotiana paniculata | reverse complement strand
CAGTCAAAGCAGTTAAGCAAATTTAAGAATCCACGATTTAAGGTACTTATCCTAGAGTCAAAATTTGAGCCTAAGCGTCACAACCAAAGTACTGACTATTCTCAAGGCACCACAAAGTTCCGAGATATTGCTGCGATTAATTTCCCAACCATGTGGTTCCTACTCCTAAAACTTAAAAAAAACTACCTACACCCGGTTCAAAGAAAAACCAAGGGGGAATTACTACACTACCTAAAATAAAAATCTTTTTGGTATTTTCTCTAGACTTACTTCCCTCAAGAAAACTGTCTAGGAGATCCATCGTCGAGAAGAGTCCACATATTTCTAAATTTTTTTATTTACCTAAAATTAAAAGACTGACAGAAAACGCTCCAAAAACTTAAAAGAAAAATAATTTACTAACATGAACAACTAAAACTACTAACAAGAAAACACATTAAGTACAACAAATCACACAACATATATGTACAACACTTCGCACTTAAATCATGCAATGTCCTCAGTGCATCACATATAGACAAAACAATAAATAAAAGTAAGGTGCAAGAAACTCCATGATCAAGCAGCGTCGTCATCCTCTCCATTAGTCTTGATTTCCATGCTCCTTTAAACAAATGCTTGAATCACTATATGCCTCCACTTTGAACTTATGAATTGGACCCCAAGTTTTGATTATGCTCTATGATCATGCTCCTGGGGTGGTGGACTGAATCTGACCGGCCCAATAAAACAATGTAGTAATCTGCACTTTTTGGCCTTTCGATAAGATGTGTATTCCCGACTTTCTGGCAAGAAAATTCCAGAATGTAGGCATCTTGTTCCTTATTCCTTGACTCCTTAGGTGGTTCGGATGACTCTATTTTCATATCATCAGCCAAACACAATGTGAAAAAATGGTTGGAGTGTGTACCAACATCCTCAACACTAATGACACTAGATTCAACAAAATACGTATCATCAATGTCCTTGGTTAACTCTAGTATCTTTTCTACTACATCGACATCCTCAAAATCCAGTCTGGCCTTCTCCACTAGCACTTCTTGTTTATCATCATCCAGGGTTCTTTGTTCCTATTAACCAGATAAGGTGGCAGTGGTTTCAGCTCCAACCTGGGTGGTTCTTCAACAGATGGCTTGGCCGGCGGGCTCTCTCTTTACTCTAAGTATAATAACTCAAACTCGAGAGCCTTCGGCCAGACCCCTTTTTCTTCAAGTGCTAACACCCAATCTGCCAGTTCTTCACCGTTCATATTATCTAAGTTCATCAAACATGCAGTCAAAGGGTCCCCAACAGTTAGGGACTCATCATCTTCTTCCAGGATCACATTCACGGCATCAATAAGAGAGCAGTTGGCGAACTCACTTGGTTTCCTCAAAGACTTCTGCACGTTGAACGTGATTTCTTCATCATTGGGCCTCATCTTAAACTCATTAGTCTCACAATCGATGAGGGCTCTGCATGTGGCCAAAAATGGCCTTCCCAAGATTATGGGAATTTCTTCATCTACTCGGCAGTCTAGGATCACAAAGTCAGCGGGGAATACAAATTTCCCCACTTGCACTAACACATCGTCCAGAATACCTGACGGTCTTTTCACCGTCCTATCAGCAAGTTGCAGCAGCATGGAGGTAGGCATGGCTCTACCAATCCCCAGTCTTTTATATATGGTCAACGACATCAGATTAATGCTGGCCCCCAAGTCAGATAGAGCTTTGGTGAAAGCTAAGTTGCCAATGGTACAAGGAATTGTAAAACTCCCTGGGTCAGACAACTTTTCAACAATAGGACGCGTCATCACCGCACTACAAGTCTGAGTAAGGGTGACAGTTGCCAGATCTTGGAAGTCAAATTTTCTGGACATCAAGTCCTTCATCATTTTAGCATAGCCTGGCATTTCCTTCAACGCATCAATCAATGGGATATTTACCTCTATTTGCTTTAGCATGTCCAAGAATTTCTTATACTGCTCATCCTTCTGATATTTTGCCAGCCTTTGAGGGAATGGAGCTGGTGATCTCTTCTTTCCTGTTGTCTGTTCTTTTTCCTTTTCCATCACCACCTCAACTGCTGGATCTGTGATTTCCTCTAGTTCTTTCTCAGCTTCACCTTGCTTACTGGATTCTCCTTCGGTTGGCTGCACTGTGACCTTGGTCAAAGGAGTCTAGTCATCAATTTCAATAGGCACCTGCACTAATGTATCTATCTGTCTACTTTCATGACTCATCTCTTGTTCCAGGTCCAGGTCTCTACCATTGCATAGACTCACTGCCATTAGCTGCTTTGGGCCCTGGTCCCTTGGATTCACCTGAGTATCAGCAGGTAAAGTTCCGTGAGGACGATTGTTGATTGCATTTGAAATATGCCCCAGCTGCACCTCGATATTTTTAATGGCTGAGTCATGGGCATCTACTCTTTCGTTGATCTTGTCATTTGACCCAATAACCTGTTGCATCATAGCTTCTAACCTGGAGAACCCATCTTCTTGCCTTCCCCCCTGTTGATGCTGAGGAGGATAGTATGGTTGTTGTTGATTCTGATGGTTATAACCTTGTGGCCTCTGATATGGTGATGCATTACCTTGTGGTCTCATGACACCCATGTTTCCACTGTTCTGTTGTTGGTGAGGTGGTCTATACGGTTGAACTTGCTGACCCTCGTTANTCATGACACCTATATTTTCACTGTTCTACTGTTGGTGAGGTGGTCTATACGGTTGAACTTGCTGACCCCAGCTCTGCCCCCTTGTCTCTGGCTTCCATAATTTGACACATAATTCATGTTTTCTAGATAAGGAGGGTGATCACATTTTGCATTCCACTGGTTACCAAATGGTTGGCTAATGCAAGATGTGCATAATCCCCCATTGGTTGTATCTACGATGTGTACCTGCTGCTTTTGCCCTGATTCTTCCACCTTCTTAGTTAGTATGCTCATCTATGTTATCAAGGTGGCCACGTTCTATGCAATAGTATTGGATGGATCGAATGGAACTGAGTGAAGTACAAGAGTAATGGGTGCATTCCTGGTTGTCCATCCTGAATTCTACGCCATTTTATCAAGTAAGATCTGACTTTCTCTCCACGTTTTACTCAAGAATGCTCCACCAGCTGAATCATCAACATTTGCCTTAACAGTAGCAGCTAGATCCATATAAAAATGCTGCCCCAACATCTTCTCCGGAATACAGTGGTGTGGACAGATAACCAGCATTCCCTTAAATCATTCCTATGTCTCCTGCAATGTTTCAACTAGTTTCTGTCTGAAGCTCAAGATTTCATCAATTTGTTGAGCAGTCTTGTTGGGTGGATGAAACTTGTTCACGAACTGCTTAACTAACTCCTTCCATGGGGTAATGGAATTGATGGGGAGTGAGTTTAGTAAGTCTGGGCAGCTCTAATCACTGAGAATGGAAACAACAACAGGTTTATTGCTTCCTGAGTGACGTTTGGCTGCCTCTTTGTTTTGCAAATTGACAGAAAGTTCTTCAAATGCTGTTGGGGGTCTTCGATGTATGACCCTAAGAATAGTCCCTTGTTCTGCAACAAGTGCAGCATATTATTTGTAATCTGGAAGGACTCGGCCTGTATTTGAGGGACTAGTATCGCAGTGGCCAAATTCTCCGCCGTGGGTTGTGCCCAGTCATATAAAGGAGCCTCTGCCCCTATTTGATCGACTGGGTCTACCACATCATCCCCATTGTTGTTCTTGCTGTTTGGATTTTCCATGCCGGGTTCAAGTTGTTCAATTGATGGTTGCTGTTTGCTTTTTCGGTTGGCCCAGTTTAGGGCCTTGAAAACTTTCTCGGGGTCTGATAAGGCTTCAAGTACTTCACCAATTCTCGATGAGTTTCTGTACAACCAAGTTAGCAAATGTTAAAATTTCAATGTATAAATGAAAATTGAAGAAAATTGACCATATTTTAGAGTTTTGTATTTCTTCCAACTCCAATTGATAACACCGTTAAGTCCCCGGCAATGGAGCCAAAATTTTATCACGCTCAACTATGTCTTATAGAAAGACTAAACGGGCACTGCAAATTTAATCCGGGGTATTACACCCAGAGTCGATCCCACAGGGAATTTACGTATCAATCAAGCCGTCAGAATACGAAACTTTTACTTAATCAATTTTCTCAAGTCTTTTGAATATCAATTGGTGATGTTTTACTATTTCTACTGACAAAATTAATAAACTAACGATTAACTAACAATATGATGTAAACAATTATAATAAAGGTCTAAGGTTATGGTTCCCCCGTCGGTGAACTTCCTTCTCGGATACTTCTTATATTTTGATTAGTTGTCTCTATCAATCATGAACACTCTATTTACCATAAATATCTCTAAAGTAATTATGATAATTTACTAGACGCACTCTCTCAAGTTAGTCTAGCTAGATTGCATTACAGTTCACTTTAGATTGCACCCGAGGTATCGTTGTTTCTATTCCAACCTCTAAACCCTCGGTTATGATTTTCGTCTATACTTCGGGAGTGATTTTATTAAAACAACTACCTAAATATGCACTCTCTCTCCCAAGTAGATACATAATAAATAGGCACAGCTAATTGAGGATCCTTTCAATTAACTACAACAAGAACGTAGTTGAACAAATAGAGATTAACAACCAACCAAACTATATTAATATCACAATAAGTTCATCCACCAACGGGTTCCACCAAAACCCTAGATTAAATAAATTAGCTACTCATGCGCATAATAATCAAATCCAAAATAACTTGCATAAATAAAGTACAGAGTAATGAATAAAGGATGTAAAAATCAATGTTTTGCTTTGCTGAGTAGTATTCCACAGGCTTCTCTTGTCTCTAATGGCATCTCCCGTCAAAGTTGTGTTTTTGGGTCTATTTATATTTTTGGAACAAACCCTAAACGTGTAGGATACTTCTAGTCAAATCGGAAAACACTTAAAATCTTCAAAACTCGGGCTGGGCTGGACCAGGGACCAGGCATTACATGCCAAACGCCTGGCTAACGCCTGGACATGCCTGGCTTTATGGCCCAAACGCCTCCTACCAGGCTTTACAGCCCAAATGCCCGGCTAAAGCCTGGTATGACTAGGCTTTACAACTCAAACGCCCAGCTATAGCCGGGTTCACTCTTTTTTGACTCTTGAGCGTATTTTTGACGTTTATGCATCCATTTAGTTCGGCTTCCATCTCCAATTCACCTACACATGAAATAACCTCCATTATGCACATGCGAAGTGTATTTTTATCATTAACGCACATAAAATGTAAGGCACATAATGCGTTAAACCATGAATTCTAGCCACATATCAGTCATTATGGTGCACGTTCTCTGTATGTTGTATCATTTACCGTGCCTCTTCCATTTTTAAGATGGAGACGTTTGGTTCGCCTGCTCTGAGTACCTGTACCCTTATAAATAGGAGAGAACTTTTCATTTGGGTGTTGTGTTTCCCCATTGATCGAAAAATCCCAAACTTCTTCTGCTCCTTCTCTTGGTTCTTATACCTCTTTCTCTTTTATGATGATACCTCTTATCGTCGTTACCTACTTTTCCTTAGCATCCTCAATCTACTCAACCAAGGAAGGGACGGCTAGTGTACCTTCTAACTCAGACAGAGTTGCCGGCGAACTTGTGCTGAAAACTGATACACCTTCTCATGAAGAGGGAGAAATCATAGCAGAAGATGAGAATTTTACAACCGTAGATGAGATATTTCCACGTCCGGGGAAGGCTCGGACCGATTTCAAGAGCTTTCCCATTGACGAGATTGAACCCGTCGTTTTCGAGATGGATGTCGCGGATCTTTCAGCGCTTAAGGCTAAATGGAGGATTCTTGACCATATCGAACTTATTCCAGCGGGCAATGACATCGTGCAGATACACTATCCGGGATATTGTGCGTTTTATGCGTATCCTTTCGTCATCGGGTACATGCTTCCTTTTCCTTCCTTAGCGGAGGACTTTTGCTGCCACTATAAGGTATGCCCATCCCAGCTCTCACCGTACATATACAAATTCTTCCTCATGCTCAACAAGTAAGTGGAATTGGCCGGTGATGAAGAGAAACTACACCTACGTCATCGTGGGGCCAAGGTCTTGGTGGTGAAAATGGATGATAAGACCAATCGCCGCTTTTGGGAGAACTACTTCTATGTTAGGACGGAGCACGTGGTGTCGAACCCTGCTGGGTTCCCTCAGGAGTGGAATTATGCCCGTAAGTTTGAGTTTTTCCACCTCTTTCCCTCTCTCTTTTTTGAAATGGTTGTTCGTTGCCCCCTTCCAGTGATCTAATTGTTGCTCTTTCATCTCTTGTTTTTTCTCCCTTTATTTTGTTTTGCAGCCGAGAAGGAACCTCCTATGTTAGTTGTCGATATTTGTGAATGGGTGAGCCATGTTCTGCCTCATACGATGGGGATTCGTGAATGGTCACTGTTTCATGAGAGGTTTGGGCGCAAGCCTTCCGCTGGTGAGTCATCTTGTCTTGCCCTTAGGCACTTTGATCTTCGTTTTGTATTTCATTCTTTCCTATATCCTCTTTGGGTTCAATTTCTCTTATTGGTAGGTCAGAGGGGAGAAAGGAGAGTGAGATCTCCAATTTCTGCTTTCCGTCATTCGAACTCTTCGGCCGGACCTGTGCCAATAGCGACTGCAAATGAGGGCGTTCAGTCTCCCTCTACTTCGCGGGTCACATCTGCGCCCGGGATTGGTCGTTTGGGGGCTGCTCCTCGGTCGGATACTCCGGTTCCTGCAGTTCGTTTGATAGACGAATCATCTCAGGGCGATGGTGAAGAGGTCCCGTCAAAGAGGCGGAGGATAATGTCTGAGGGGGTGTCTTCGATTGAGGGGGCTTCGAGGGGCGATCTCGTGTTGACGGTGTCTTAACCTGGCGGTGATGCTAGTTTGGGCGTAGGGTCCATATCTTCTTTGGGCATGGAAGAAAGTGCCCATTTCGGGAGTAAAGGGGACTGCCGTGGTAGGAGGACTAATTTCGGGGGCCGCAGTGATCGCTCCGAGCGGTCCATAGACATCTCAGCAAGCCCGTGCTCCCTCTTCGGTTAATGAGAGGGCGAAGGGTGTTGTTATAGACGATTACAAATCTGATTCAGATATTCATCCCGAGGACATGAGAATGTTTGAGGAAGGGTTTACCCGGATCGATGTGAGAGCAGAAGGTCCTTCCCGTGTGCTCGAGATTCCATCGGATTACGCCTTGTTGGAGAATACGGTGGACTTGGTGCCCCAATTTGACCTTCTGTGTTGTACTGCCGAAAGCAGGTCTTTTCTGGGGATCAGTGATGTCGGCCTGTCACGAGGTGTAGCTGGAATGGCTTTGAGGGTAAGTTCTTTGCTATTTTTTCGTTTCACGCCTTTCACCTTTGCTGGCCGTTCTTTTTCCTCCTCTTTTTCCTTTTCAAACTTTTATCTTAGAGACCGAGAGTGCTCGTCGGGCGGAGACGCATGCTGCTATTTTTTCAGAAAATGGATGTGAAGTACCGTCGGTATCGCGACAAGTACCACGAGATGCACGAGCTGCTCAGGGCGGGCAAGAGTCATCAATCCCTTAGGGAGGACTTGGAGTGGAAAGATGATGACCTGATGCGGTCCATTGGCAGATACAGCGAGCTCGAGGGGATGCTTAGGGACAAATAAGAGGAGCTTGAGGTGGGCGAGGGGGTTGCGTCCGAGTGTGTTGATCTTCAGGCGAAGGTGGTGGCCTTGCGATCGGAACTTGAGAAGAGCGCCACTAGAGTCGCCAATCTAAGTGTAGAGTTGTCAGAGAAGGTGACTGAGGTAGAAAGGAAGGTGACTGAGTTGCAGAGGGCCGAGGGATCCTGGGTGGCGTCTTTGACGAGGGCAGCGGCACTAGAAGACACCATCCGACGTTCTCAAATCTGAGCGGGCAACTTAGATGGAGACGACTGCACTGAATGAGGTATGGCTCTAGGAACGAATCGGTAGTCTTGAGCGAGATGTTTCGAACCTGGGTGATCAAATTGTGGTTCTCGAGACTGAAAAGGCACGATTGTTGGCTCATGCTCCTCCTCAAGCACCCGCTTCTTCTTCCATTCCTCGCCATTTGTACGAGATGTAGATCCATGCTGAGGCTCAGCGGGACATATATAAGGGCTTGTTGACGGGGGGAGCATTCCTGAAGCAGTTTTTGAAGATGCTCGTGTTAAAGCACGTGAGGCCCGTCTTGCCTGCGGCTGCGACTTTGTGACATCGGAGGTCGGTGGAGATGCTAAAATCGAAGATGGGTTTATTTCCGATGATGAAAGTGCTGGAGGGGACGATGGTGGATATGGAGCCGCTGGACCGAGCGGGGGGAAGGGTGATGGTGTGGACGGGCATAGTGTTGAATGAAGCCTTTGTGCTTAGTTTTTCTGTACTTAGTTTTTTTTTCTTTTCTTCGTTGTTGCTGGTTTTCTTTTTTGCGGGTGCCCGTTTTGGCCTTCTGTAAGATGCTGTTTATATATATTTTTGAATAAGACAGTTGGTTTGTCTGTGGTTTTATGTCTTTGGCTTTTCTTTCTGAAAAGATCTTTGGATTTTCTCGTGATGAGTCCCTGACTTTCAGTCGAGAAATTGAGCGAGGTCGAATTCCCTTCGTTAATTCGAGCAAGGTGGGATTTTGACTTGCGCTTGACTCGAGCGAGGTCAAATTTTATCTTGTTAATTCGAGCGAGGTCGAATTTTAACTTGTTAGTTCGAGTGAGGTCGAACTTTACTTTCAACTGGCAATGGCCGGGGTCGAATTGTAACCCGTAATGAGTTCGAGCAAGGTCGAACTTCGACTAGTTAATTCAAACGAGGTCGAATTTTATTTTCGATTGGCGATGGTTGGGGGCCGCGTGGGTGTAAATTCGAACGAGGTCGAGTTGTAATCCGTAATGACTTCGAGCGAGTCGAAATTTGACTTGTTAATTCGAACGAGTTCGAATTTTATTTTCGATTGGCGATGGCCGGGGGCCGCGTGGGTGTGAATTCGAACGAGGTCGAATTGTAACCCATAATGAGTTCAAGTGAGGTCGAACTGTGACTTGTTAATTCGAACGAGGTCGAATTTTATTTTCGATTGGCGATGGCGGGGGGCCGTGTAGGTGTGAATTTGAACGAGGTCGAATTGTAACCATGTTACATCCCGCATTTTTGTTGTTAAAGTTTCATTGTAAGTTAATCGACGTAAGTACGTGAATGGGGTTATTTTGAGATTATAAGCATTATACTATTTCAAACAAGTGATAAGTAAATTCGTGAAGGTGAGAGGGGGAGAAAGTCAAAGAAAACTAATTTTCGTCCATGTTTGGCATGTTGGGATGAAATACGGCCCGAGCTAAAATACTCGGTCTTTATGAACTAGTGCTATACAAAGTACCACATGACCATGATAGTAAAGTGTATAAGGCATGTGAAAATTAAGTAGTATTTTAAGTAAGTGGAAATAATTCTCAATTATGTGGATAATTGGTTAATTATTGGATAATGGGATATTACCTAGTTAACTAATAACTAATGATGGACTAATTATAAATTTTGGATAAGGACAAAGCCAAAACGTGGCAGCCCTTTGTAATGCATTAAGTGATTCATGATTTGGAAGGGAAGGTGTCCACCTAAGTGTCATGACACTTCCGTAGGCTATCTAGAGTTTGCCTTGGAATGTCAAGTTAATCATAAATTCAAAACACTTCCAATAAAAATTGGAATTCCATAAGCATACACGTGATCCCTTTGATTGTTTCAAGTAATCTAAAATCTAACGGAAGACGTGAGAATTCCTACCGGTTCCAATAATTCCAACAAAAATTATTTACACATTAGAACCATAAGATTTTGCGGTTCTAAAGGAGTACGGTGCAACCTTTTCTAAGAACATCATACAGATTTTTTCCTACTCCAGGTATGTTAAGGCTATCCCTTCTTTATTTTGACATGGTCCAAATTATACGGAAGAAACGAGCAAACTCATGATTTCCATAAATTACTCTATTCATAGAAATACTAGGGGTGTCTATATTCTTGATTCCCCATGTGAATTATTATTATATTCTGTTCATGGGTCTCGAAAATATTTTTGTTGGTAAAGTTTATTTCATGATATTAATCAGAGGCATAATGGCCTTATGACGTACCGAGAGATCATTGAAGTATTTCATATGCATTTCATGCATTTACATATGCACATTGACCCATGAACATATGGCGTTATATACCCGTATATATGTAAATATATGTATATGGGATATGGGAAAAGGTTATAGCTTTATATACGCACCACCACCTGATCAGCTGGTATATGATGATGATGTTGCGCACAGTGGCTGAAATATGGTTTAAACGGCGTTATATACGCATATATATATATATATATATATGTATGTATGTTCAAATGGCGTTATATATGCGTATATATGTATATATATATATATATATATGTATATGGGATATGGAAAAAGGTTACGGCATTATATACGCACCACCACCTGATCAGCTGGTATATGATGATGATGTTGCCCACAGTGGCTGAAATATGATTCAAACGGCGTTATATATGCGTATATATGTATGTATATTCAAACGGCATTATATACGTGTATATATGTATGTATATATATATGTATATGGGATATGGGAAAGGTTATGGCGTTATATACGCACCACCACCTGATCAGCTGGTATACGATGATGATTTTTCCCACAGTAGCCGATATATGTAAATATATGTATATGGGATATGGGAAAAGGTTATGGCGTTATATACGTACCACCACCTGATCAACTAGTATATAATGATGATGTTGCCCACAGTGGCTGAAATAAGGTTCAAACCGCATTATATACGCATATATATGTATGTATGTTCAAATGGCGTTATATATGCGTATATATGTATGTATATATATATATATATGGAATATGGGAAAGGTTATGGCGTTATATATGCATCACCACCTGATCAGCTGGTATACGATGATGATTTTTCCCACAATAGCCGATATGATATGATGGGATGCCCTCAGAGGCTGATGATGTTATGAAACATGTACCAATGCACGACATGACATTCAAACGCATATGCATGACGCTAAAAGTAATTTATGATTTACAAAGTTATTCAGGCTTACAGGTTGAGTCATGTACTCTATATTTCTTCCATGTGTCTTATGTACTTATTTATGTGCCTTACATACTGGGTACATTATTCATACTGACGTCCCTTTTGCCTTAGGGACACTGCGTTTCATGCCCACAGGTCCCGATAGACAGACCGAGAGCCCTCCAAGTAGGATATCAGCTCAGCGAAAGATGTTGGTGCGCTCCATTTGCTTTGGAGTTGCTTGTTTGGTTAGTATTATTTAGACGGGTATTGTTTGCTATGTCGGGACTCTATCCCGACCTTTATGACATTTTTGTACTCTTAGAGGCTTGTATACATATGTCGTATACGTGAAAGATTGTACGGCCTTATCGGCCTATGTTTTGAGTTTTTAAATGATTATGTTGGTCTATTAGGCCCGTATGTCACGTGTATATGATAATGTAATAAGAAAGATATGTTACGTTGGTACTCGGTTTAGTAAGGTATCGGGTGCCCGTCGCGGACCATCGGTTTGGGTCAAGACAAAAGTGGTATCAGAGCAGTTCTGTCCTAGGGAATCTACAAGCCGTGTCTAGTAGAGTCTTGTTTATGGGTGTGTCGTGCACCACACTTATAAGCAGGAGGCTAATGGACATTTAGGACTTCCACTCTTTCTTCTTACTGTAGATCATGTGGTAGAGCTCACTTGTAAGAATTCAAATTCCGAAATTCTATTTTTTTTTTGTAATAAGACGATGCCTACGTTCAGAAAGATGATCGATAAGAGATATAGTGGAAGTGCTGAATTAGAGGAACTCGACTTTGTATCATGCTTATGACAAGTAAGTATGAGATCTTCAGCAGATCATGTGCGTACTGAAAGGTGCAAGCCTTTTGATAAGGAGCCTTAAGGCAAGAATGCCTATCCACCTCTATGGTGAAAGAAAATGAGAGATTAAGAAGATAAATACAAGTTTCAACAAACAAAAGAAGCAAGATAAAGAAGGGTATGAGGTGCCCAGTAAACAAAGGTTAACAGTGTTTATAATTAAGGCAGAGGAATGTAAGCTTTTTGAGTTATATTCAATAGTAACAGGGGTATGTACAATTGGCACACCCATTTTAGTTATGCCCTATAGGGGCTAACAGGTGTAGATTAAGAAGAGGACGAGATATCACGATCCGTATGGGGTTAGAGTGGTACAAAATAGTGAATGGATTGTTTGCTTTTGTTGGCATTTCCGAAGGGTATTACAAATATGCCAATAGATTTTCTTGTGAGACACCCAGATGGTGCACCCTAGAATATTACGATTAGATGTGAATACTAGCATTCAGAAGATAGGCACTAAAGCCTGAATGGGATAAATATTACCCTAAGTATGGCTCTCATCCCTAGTAGAGCGAGGATGTTGTGCAAACCAAAGAGCCATAGGATGGAGCAAATGGAAGCTAAAAGCGAAAGAATGTCGTATTGAGGTTTTCACAAGAAAAATGATATGCAGAAATATTAGCAGAGTAATGAGAAGGGAGATAAGGAAGTATTATGAATAAGGTGTGATACATGGATGAAAATGGTAGAGTGTTACAGAACCTATAGTCAAATGAATTAAGAGACGAAAGGTGATGGGCCTTAAGACGATGAAAGAGTATAGGCCATAAGGTTATATCCTTATTTCGAGAAATAAGTTCGTAACTCCAACGCGACTATTAGAGGGGTGAGTTAATCCCCAGAGTAACAGAAATCAGTATGGACTGGCAAAACTAGATAAACTAAATATGAATTAGGGACTGAATGATTGGGAAGTACTCAGCATCATGGGAATTTCATATTTCGTTCCAGCGGTAATAGAACGGACCACAGAAGAAGATTTACAATGAATACAGAGAATAGTCATTCGGGGAGACTCTTCCCTAGAGCAAGCAATGTGAGCAAAGTCAAGTTTAAAAGACTGTATGTGCCAATTACGCTAAGTGTCACCCTCGTGAGTAAGGGAATTTGTCATCCTTGATACAAAAGGATTTACGAAAGGAGAGTAAGGATCATTGATGTTGAGAAACGACGCCAAAGATTAAGAGGTAATATATATATATATATATATAGGTCGATCCTTGTGGCTTCAGTTTTTAGTACATCCCTAAAGGGGGGAATATGGAGTAATGTGGCATCAAGCCAGAATTAAGTGGTTCTAGTGAGTATGGAATGGTATAGGAAGAATGCGATAAATGAAAGAGGAATGAGATGGAACTTATCCAAATCTTACAGATACGCAACAATTCAAGAATATTGTGCAAACACGACGTCAAGGAGAGGAAGTAAAGGTTCCTGCCCGAACTGTTATTAATAAAGAAGGAGCCAATGTGAGACATAAGTTAAGACAAAGTAAATAAACCAAGAAAGATTACAAGGAATATTAATATGAGAATGGGCCAACGAGTAGTTAGTAATTGGTAAGGAAGATCCTAGTTATGGCTAAACAGGAGGTTACAAACGAGTCATAAGATCGTGTGAGATAAACAAAGTAGAACCCAACATGGAGAGTTCAGCCTCGAAGAATATCATTATAATACTTGAGATATATTCAAACAAGATTCGGGGTAGCTAAAGATACCGTATGAGTGTTACGGGGATAAAAGAAAGTGCCACTGGGAAGGCAGTCAAAATATCAGTTCAAAAAACTAAGATGAAACGAAAGAATTATTTGATCAAAGATCCAGGGTTAGTACGCTATGGATACACTCAAGATTTTGGAGCATTATCCAGGCATCATATTTGTTGACAATCATACGGCCATAGAAGACTCCGGTATAAGTTTAAAGAAAAAATTAAGCCCAGGGCATAGACAAAGGATTGAATTGTTAGAAGATCGTATCATGGATATTCCATAACGTCCATGAAAGGCTAAAGTAATAACTGATACCATGAGTCACAAATCGGAAGATAGCTTAAGCCTACATAAAGGCCAATCAGAAGAAGGATGAAACTAAAGAGTTACATCAATGAAGTAAATCAGGAATCCGATTATTGGACCCAGAAGTTATAGGAATCATGATTGAGAACATAGCAGAATCACTCTTAATATTAGAGGTGCAAGAGAGATAGCACAACAACCATATTCTACAACGGATCTACGATAAAGCCAGTTAGAAAAATACCATCCTCATAAGAATTCGGTATGGAGCAGGCACCAGAGGTGAAAGTATTATAATATAGATTCAAGTTATGGACGTGAATTATACATATGTGGAAGGGAGATCATGAAAGAGATAAAAGATACGATGCGATATTTTAAGGTAATTAAGGTAAAGGTGAACAACTTACAAGATACTCAAAGGCAAAAGATTGTAAATAGTCCATGCTTCGGATAGAAGGATGGAAACACTAGGATTCAGTATCCAGGAATGATATCAGCGTCATCAGTAGCATACCTTCCAGCCTATGGTTTCTAAGTACTGAGAGATCTATTCAAGAGAGTAAATAAGAGTTAGAGACAATGTGATGTCTCTCTTGATGTCCCAGAATGACATAAAGAAATTTGTGATGCAAGAAAATTGAAAGGTTACAAATAATATAAATAGAGTTGTGTAGGTCGCAAACCATTGTATGGTGAAGCAACAAGGTTCTAGAAGACAAGAGTAAGAAAAAAAAAGGGCGAGTGATAAGGTAATGAAAATGGATAAGTTCTCAGGATTAAGACTATGAAAACAAGAAGAGTAGATGGTTTCTCTAAATTATACAAAGCTCACTATAGCCTGAATGAACTCAAAGGAATCTAATACTAGTAGCATTTAGAATGCCACCTTGGTAATAGAATGCGGGTGTAATTGTGATAGATAAAAGATGACGTTTGGGCCTTCAATTGAGTAATGGCTCGTAGAGGATTGAATGAATTGTAAGGGGCTAAAAATACCCATGTAAGGTGAATCACATTGGGATGCTATAAAATACGATTATTGAAGTACAATATCTCCCCTAAGAGGATTAGGAAAATCACTTGAAAGATTCCTCGATGCAACATAAGCCCTAGTAGCAATGTATTACGTAAGAAGTTTCAAGTTATCAATGAAAGATTGTAGATCGACATTGAGGTGAATCGACAATAGATGGATAAAAGTTACAAATTAAGAGATGAGATTAAGCAGTCTGTCTTAAAATGAGCAGTAATGAAGAAGCGTTAAAAGACTTAGCTTTATGCATATATGATGAGCAATGAAGAGTAACCTGGAGTTGGTTGCAGACCTCAGTAATGATAAATAATATGGTAGTATGACCTACCTAGATGTAGTACAGTCGAATGGATAAACGGATCTATGAAATAAGGTATTACAATATTTCTAAGTTAAACAAAGTATCGAGCGACGAACTTCAATATACCTATAGATGCCCAGAGGGACAACTTGTTAAGCTCTGTATATGTTTACAAAGTAAGGCCTAGAAATTGGCTAAACGCTGGAGAAAAAAAGAGAGAGAAGAGACGTATAAGCGCACTTACAAGGTCAGAGTCGTATATGATTCATGATAGAAGGTAGCAACAGTTACGAGAGGAAGGATTCCGACCGTAAGTCGTGGTATGAGAAAGAGACTTAAAGGGGGGAAAACCTTGGCCTTTGGAATTATTCACAAAACAGTTGCCTAGATGGCAAGAAGAGCACTAAAGTATTCAAAAGAGTTATGGGTTATGAGAATGATAAGTGCATCAGCCAACATTCGAGGACGAATGTTCCAAAGGAGGGAATGATGTTACATCCCGCATTTTTTGTTGTTAAAGTTTCGTTGTAAGTTAATCGACGTAAGTACGTGAATGGGCTTATTTTGAGATTATAAGCATTATACTATTTCAAACAAGTGATAAGTAAATTCGTGAAGGTGAGAGGGGGAGCAAGTCAAAGAAAACTAATTTTCGTCCATGTTTGGCATGCTGGGATGAAATACGGCCCGAGCTAAAATACTCGGTATTTATGAACTAGTGCCATACAAAGTACCACATGACCATGATAGTAAGGTGTATAAGACATGTGAAAAGTAAGTAGTATTTTAAGTAAGTGGAAATAATTCTCAATTGTGTGGGTAATTGGTTAATTATTGGGTAATGGGACATTACCAAGTTAATTAATAACTAATGGTGGATTAATTATAAATTTTGGATAAGGACAAAGCCAAAACGTGGCAGCCCTTTGTAATGCATTAAGTGACTCATGATTTGGAAGGGAAGGTGTCCACCTAAGTGTCATATACATGACACTTCCGTAGGCTATCTAGAGTTTGCCTTGGAATGTCAAGTTAATCGTAAATTCAAAACACTTCCAATAAAGATTGGAATTCCATAAGCATACACGTGATACCTTTGATTGTTTCAAGTAATCTAAAATCCAACAGAAGACGTGAGAATTCCTAGAGGTTCCAATAATTCCAACAAAAATTATTTGCACATTAGAACCATAAGATTTTGCGGTTATAAAGGAGTACGGTGCAACCTTTTCTAAGAACATCATACGGATTTTTTCCTACTCCAGGTATGTTAAGGTTATCCCTTCTTTCTTTTGGCATGGT
>ML353733.1:0-10067 GCA_005239505.1 Nicotiana paniculata | reverse complement strand
TTGCATTTTATTGCCAACATAGGGTACGACATTCCCTAGTAGCATCTCACAGTGCCACGAGCCCATCTTATTGCCAAAAAAGGTACTACATCCCCTGGTTTCCTTCCATCATGTTAACATAAGGTACGACATCCCCTGTTATATAAAAAAAGTGAGAGATCCCATTTCTCTTTCAATTCTTCATTTTACAATAGCAAATATAGTTATTGTGTTTTTAATAACTCACAAAAGTTTTCTAATGTAAACTGGGGAAGAAAATTTTTGTTTGTTTTGTTTGTTTGTGATGGCTTGTACATTTTTCTGCAAATCACGGATTGGATGTGCAAAAATAAGATTCCAGCTCTTGCCAGATAAAATGGAATGTTTGATCTCAATACCAGCCTCAACCAGCTTTGACATAATGTATGCGGAGACACAGGGTCTCAAGATCCTTCTTCTCATCATCTGATCAAGAAACAAGCATGCGAGAGTATTTAATAGTCTGCTACATCGAGAGCACCAAGTTTCAGTTTAAAGTCAATAGGAGAAGCAACTCAAGAATCAAGATAATGCTCCAGATGACATTTAGATAGGAATTGTGTAACTCTTAGATTTCAAGATATGTAATTTTCTTTTTATTTTGATGTAATAGTAGGAACCGCGAATCGGAACCTCGACGGAACCTTAGTGGACTCTCTATCTAAGTATACTCCATCACTCTTCTTCTTCCTGAACTACACGTGACCTGATTCCCCTATAACCCGGGATATGTAGGCTGCTTAAAATAAAGGCTTGGTCACATCTTTTTCTTTATCTTCTTTTCCTTTTTAAATAATAGTAAGGTCAAAAATTAGTCACCGTGTTCATTTTCTTTGCCCGAAAACTCTTCATGTTTCCAAGCAAAGAGGGGCATGTTGTGAACGGCTAATTTTTGACCACACCCAAATTATATATTATTTTAGGTCTAATCTTAAAGTTTATCTTATTCTTAATAGATTTTATTCGATCTAATTAAAAAAAATACTCACATTCTTACAGTATATATATATATATATACACTTATTAAAATTCTAATTAATATATATATATATATATATATATATATATATATATGGGGTATTTTTTAATTAGAATTTTAATAAGTAAGCTATAGAATTTTGTTAGTATCATTNATATATATATATATATATATATATATATATATATATATATATATATATATATATATATATATATATATATATATATATATATATATGGGGTCTTTTTTAATTAGAATTTTAATAAGTAAGCTATAGAATTTTTTTAGTATCATTTAAGTTACATGTAAATATTTAGTTTTCTTATATTATAAGAAATGTTGGTTAATATTCTTATCCTTATAATTTAATTTATCTTCCAAAATAAAAGACAATTTTTTTTTGGGGGTTTTAAAATTCTAATTAAAAAATATACATATATATATATGGGTATTTTTTAATTAGAATTTTAATAAGTAAGCTATAGATTTTTTTTAATATCATTTAAGTTACATGTAAATATTTAGTTTTCTTATATTATAAGAAATTTTGGTTAATCTTCTTATCCTTATAATTTAATTTATCTTCCAAAATAAAAGACAAAAAAAAAATAATTTTTGGGGTTTTGGACAGCATAGATCCAGTTTGGATTTCTTGCAATATTTTCGTTTTGGTTTAATTCCTTGTCCAGAGTCGAAATTTACCTCCAATTTTGCATTCATTATCAACAAGAACTTTGATCGAGTATTCCGGTCTAAGCAGAGAGGGTCGATCGTCGGCACGAGGTTCTGTTCGAGATTTCGTCGTGTCCATTCCCTGTTAGATTCCTTGGTTGCTGCTCAATTAAAGGTCTATTCTTCACTCTGTTTCTTCTTAGATTTTCAGATTTCAAATTGTTTTGGTGTTTGAATGGAACATTTGTTTGGTTGTGTGTTTGCTCTTTAATCTTAAGTGAAATTCTTTTATTTGGCCTAAACTTTGATGAGATTAATCCGCCAATAAGTTTAATTGACCCTGTTGCTAAAAACATTGGGGCATGAATCGTTGATTTCACCCTTTAAATGTTTGGAGTCTTTTTTGCGTTTGTTGGTTCTAAAGTATGAAGTTTATCCCCGTAGATATGTGATTAGTCTGGTTATTAGTAAATTTCTGAACGAAGTTATATGGACTGAATAATATTTTGTTAGTATATGAGAGTTAGTTTGGGGTTTAGAATTGTCATCAACAGTGAGTAATATTTAGGCAAATGGTAGAACCAAAGTCTTTTTCTAGCAACAATCAATTGTCAAAAATTGTCTTAAACTTCGAACGGCCAACATCACGTTTGCTTCTCTTTTTATGTTATTTCACTTTGCAATCTTCTATCTTATATGCATGCTTAGATGTTTTCTTTTATAAATTTATTTGATTTTGTTGGTATGGTTCGTACCTGTTTCGGACAGTTCGGATCATGCGGCGGGATGCGCGACTCAATTTGATTTTTTAAATAGTTTTATTTCATTGTATCTCGCTAGTAGCATGTTTTAGGCCGATCGCAGTTGAGTAGGCAAACCTTTAGAGCGTTCATGTTTAGCATATATATTAGGCACGTATCAATAAATAAATTATCGTGATTATGTACACGTTCGCGTGATATAATTATGATTTCCAAAATAAATCAAGGTACGCGTTCGCGCGACTTTGACTAAACAATCTTAATAATAATAAAGTGTTATTAATTGTCTACACGTACGCGTGACATGATTCTTGACGCGCCGAGCGAAATGAATACATGTACGCGTCACTCGTTTAACTAAGCGAGGTATCATTAAAGCGACCGTGCTAAAAACACGAAACTCGGGAATGCCTAACACCTTCTCCCGGGTTAACAAAATTTCTTACCCGGTCTTCTGGTTTCGCAGACTTTAAATAGAGTCAAATTTTCTTGATTTGGGATTTAAAATAAATCGGTGACTTGGGACAAAATTATCTCAAGTGGAGACTCTGAATAAATAAATAATCTCATTTCGATTAATGTCACTTGAATTGAAAAAAACTCCATATCCCCTTGGAGGAAAAGGAGGTGTGACAACTCTGGCGACTCTTCTGGGGACTAAGAACCCAGAACTTCTATTCAGGGTTCAGAATTGGAGCTTGTAATGTGATTTATATTTGGCTTTATTAATTTTATGTTAATATATTTTTGGACCTTATGTGCTAATTGCCGCTTATTTATAGCTTTGATATTATTTGAACTGTATTAAACTGCCTTTTTACGCCTCTCTTCTGAGTCTTCTGAATTTGTAGTGCACACGTGCGCGTGGCCCACTTTTCTGTTAGAAGTCATACCAATTAGAACGAGGTTGGGTCTCAGTAACTAGGCCGGGTAGACTTTCATGCTCCCGGTACGTTGCCCCCACCTCGGCTCGAGCTGTCCGCTTGGGCAAGCCAGGTCTAAAACACTCCCCTAGGATTTAAACCTAGAATAACATAGCCTCATACCGGATCCCTAGTAAGAACGTTTGTTCGCATCATGTGCATTTGACTTTGGGGACTCAACATAGGGGTTGGGTCCGTCTAGGACAGGTGTACCCGAGAATTGCAAGACCATCCGCATGCATCTTATGTCCTACTTGTACATTATGTTTGATTCGGTTTGTGAATGTTGACTGGTTTCTAAATATATATATATATATATATATATATATATATATATATACAAAAATAAATAAAAATATAAAAATTGAACGAAACTAGAAGGGAGAAAACAAGAAAAAGAAAATTTACTCGGTTTTTGAAAAATCTTGGTATTTACCCTAAAAAGATTATTACAAAATAAGCCTGAATTTTTCAAAAAAGTGTCATTCTATTCCTGAAACATTTACGAACTACGCGGGTCTGATTCTCGCCGGATGCGAGATACGTAGGCAACCTCCATAGGGTTCGGCCCCATTTTTACAAAAAATAATTTTAAAAAAAAGGGAAATGTGTCTAGTTTATTTTTTTATTTATTTATTTCTCTCTCTCTTAATCAAAAACAAATAAACATACCCAGTTTTGNCCGGATGCGAGATACGTAGGCAACCTCCATAGGGTTCGGCCCCATTTTTACAAAAAATAATTTTTAAAAAAAAGGGAAATGTGTCTAGTTTATTTTTTTATTTATTTATTTCTCTCTCTCTTAATCAAAAACAAATAAACATACCCAGTTTTTGTTAATCCCCAACTGTTTTTGTCGGAATAGCCTTTGAACATATTCAGGATTGTCGAAGGGTTGTTCTCGCAAGAACGGACATGCCTGTCAATTGGGAATCACTTTTACCATCATGCCCATCCCGGACCCTAAATTTATCTTTGGGAGTACGTAGGGGCCACAATTGCAAAAATAGCCCCCCTTTCTCGTTGATTTTTCTTAAAATTGAGTTATTTACAAAATATTGTTTTGCAAGAAGAGTGCATTAGTTCTGTCTCTTGAGACTAGTGTCAACCCTTAACTTAACCACCCACAGGTACAAAATGAGCATTATCTAGAACACACCGTTCAANGATATTCCGGTTTTGGCAGGGATTTGAGAAAACAGAAGCTCATATTCCCGAAAGCTCCCTCTGTACCTCGATTCTTCGGTCTTCTGAACATCAGTAATCAAATCAGAAAGACCAACGTAGTCAAAGGGTTTTGTTCTTTCTACTTCTTGTATTCTAGGTTCGGGCAGCCAAATGGGTTTGAAATTCATGAAAAAGGCCTAACCAACAAGCAGGACAAGGATACATGGCAGATTCACCGTCGCTTTGCCTTCATCGTGGCTTTTCTAGGAGTCATCGTCTTCCCAAACAAAGAGCGTACAATTGATATTCGCATAGCCAGGGTCGTACATGTCCTCACTACCAAAGAACATCACACTCTTTCCCCGATCATTCTATCAGACATTTATCGGGCGTTGACTTTATGTAAGTCCGGGGAAAAATTCTTCGAAAGGTGCAATATTTTGTTGCAAATGTGGTTGATTGAACATCTCTGACATCACCCCAAGTTCATGCGGTATGGTCCGAGCAAGGATAATTTCATTAAGAGTTACGAAGAAAGAATAAAAGATTACAACTCTCCAGAAGGGGTGGAAGCTTGGATATCCCACCTAAGATCTTTAAATGCAAGTCAAATTGAGTGGACTTTGGGATGGCTCCCGGTAAGAGAGGTGATACACATGTCGGCCCTAAAGAGTTATTTGTTGTTATTGGGTTTGAGAAGTGTCCAGCCATATGCGCCACAGAGAGTCCTAAGGCAGCTAGGAAGGTACCAAGTGGTGCCTGATGATGAAGATTTGAGTGTGCAAGTGATTGAGCTACACCCCGAAGCCCCACTCCCCGAGGCTTTAATCCAACAAATTTTTAATGGTTGTCGCTACTTGAAAGATGATACCCAAGTGCTAGATCCTGCGAAAGGTGAGATAGATCCGGGTTATGCTAAGTGGTTTGTGAAGAGATATCGCGTGGATGATGAGCGAGAACCCGAGCCCAAAAGACCCGTAAAAAGGCCGCATGTTCAAGACTTTGATGATAAAATCCAAGAACGGTTGGCTTGGGGTGAAAAAGAAAAGGGATACAAAGCAACTATTCATGACTTAGAAGAAAGCGTGAGAAACCTCAATTTTGAGAAAGAATTACAAGAGCAAGAAGTGGAAGGTGAAAAGAAGATTCTTATCCGCGAGAATGAAACCCTACATGTTCAGCTTCAACAGATGAAGAAAGCCTCTGAGGTGCCAGTGAGAAGTTGGAAAGACCAGAGAACCATTGCCAATTTGATGGAAAAGATGCAAGATTATGATTCCATTTTGGCGAAGACTGAAAAGGCATTAGACAAAGCCAAGGAAAAAAACGTACAGTTAAGTGAGAAGGCCGAATCAAGTAAGGATCGTCAAGTAACAAAATTTGAAGAAGATAGGTCTCAATACAAGAGAGAGAAGGCTCGTTGGTTACATTCAGAAGCTCAGCTCCATGCACAGTTGAAAGAAAGGAGAAGGTGCAATAGAGAATACCAGCATGCATATTTTGATAGGGAGATAGCTCAGGCGAGACTCGATCAGGCTAGATTTCGGGCTCAGTTGGAATCAGAATTAGATCGCGAGGGCCACATAAGGGAGATAGCCACCACTCACCAGCAACAGTTACAAGATCGAGACCAGAATTTTTAGTATTTCAGGGAGAAAGTCCATGATTTGGTTGTTTATACCGCTCAAAGTTATGTGAACTGCCAAGGGATGTATTAAGAAAATATTTTGGAGCATGCACCTACATTTTCCCATCATCTTGCAGCAGAGTTTGAGAGGATGTACCGTACATTGGGGGGTCAGCCAGGGCAAGCCCTACCATGAGCAGATGTGCCAGTGGTTGAAAACAAATGATTGTGGAGTTGAAATTTAGTCTAGTTGTTAGAACTTTTCATGTCGCGGTTGTTTTATTTTTAGTCATTGTTTTGTCTTTTAAATTAATTTTTTTTTAATTTTGTCAAAGTCTGTTAAGTCGTTTTGATGTAATGTTGTTTCTGTCATTATATTTGATCTATTTCATTTTGTTAAAAAAAGACTATTATTTTTTTTTTTTTCCTGAACTACGTAATGGTCTGATTCATGCGGCGTCATGATACGTAGGCAATCCCCATCGGATGCGATCATAACCATAATTAATCTGAAAAACAAAGATTTTAAGAATAAATAAATAAATAAAATAGAGAGAAAGAAAAGAGAACGCTAAATTCAAGATGAAAATAAATCAATAAATCAATAATCCGGGATGAAGCATGAAGCCTGTCAAACTCATTCTAGAAATAAAAATGGCATTAGGTGCATGGCATATAATATGTGATTAATATATGCAAAGTGTCTAACTCTAACACGTTTGTTGTTTGTCATCAGAGGTGGTTGGTTTGTGGTTTAAACTGGCGACTCACCCTTACAACACGAGATCAAAAGAAAAAAGTAGCATGGCAAACAATAGTGAGAATGAGTCAGATAATGATGATATCCATGGACAATTGGTCGAACAAAGTTCGGGACTGGTTGAAGAAGTAAGAGTGTTGAAGCAACAATTGGCAGAGATGTACCAAGCTTGGGCGAATGGACGGGCACCGCCTCCAATACCCATAGGGTCTTCGGATAATCTTCATAATGTGTCAGTTGCAAATCAAGTGACCATCTCCCTAACAAGTAACCCATTGAACCAACCTGGATTCAGTCCATGATTTGGTTGTTTATACCGCTCAAAGTTATGTGAACTGCCAAGGGATGTATTATGAAAATTTTTTGGAGCATGCACCTACATTTGCCCGTCATCTTGCAGCAGAGTTTGAGAGGATGTACCGTACATTGGGGGGTCAGCCAGGGCAAGCCCCACCATGAGCAGATGTGCCAGTGGTTGAAAACAAATGATTGTGGAGTTGAAATTTAGTCTAGTTGTTAGAACTTTTCATGTCGCAGTTATTTTATTTTTAGTCATTGTTTTGTCTTTTAAATTACTTTTTTTTAATTTTGTCAAAGTTTGTTAAGTCGTTTTGATGTAATGTTGTTTCTGTCATTATATTTTGATCTATTTCATTTTGTTAAAAAAAAGACTATTATTTTATTTTATTTTTTTTCTTCCTGAACTACGTAATAGTCTGATTCATGCGGCGTCATGATACGTAGGCAATCCCAATCGGATGCGATCATAACCATAATTAATCTGAAAAAAAAAGGATTTTAAGAAGAAATAAATAAATAAAGTAGAGAGAAAGAAAAGAGAACGCTAAATTCAAGATGAAAATAAACCAATAAATCAATAAGCTGGGATGAAGCATGAAGCCTATCAAACTCATTCTAGAAATAAAATGGCATTAGGTGCATGACATATAATATGTGATTAATATCTGCAAAATGTCTAACTCTAACACGTATGTTATTTGTCATCTAAAAGACATAGTTAAACAGAGGTGGTTGGTTTGTGGTTTAAACTGGCGACTCACCCTTACAACACGAGATCAAAAGAAAAAGTAGCACGGCAAACAATAGTGAGAATGCGTCAGATAATGATGATATCCATGGACAATTGGTCGAACAAAGTTCGGGACTGGTTGAAGAAGTAAGAGTGTTGAAGAAACATTTGGCAGAGATGTACCAAGCTTGGGCGAATGGACAGGCACCGCCTCCAATACCCATAGGGTCTTCGGATAATCTTCATAATGTGTCAGTTGTAAATCAAGTGACCATCTCCCTAACAAGTAACCCATTGAACCAACCTGGATTCAGTCCGAGCATTAACCTTCCCACTATCCCCAGTACCTCTATTCCACGTCTCCAACTACACCCCTCAGAAATGACCCACCTACTGTACCCATTGTCCATACCTTCTTTGTCCCTCAAACGGCTTTTACTCAAAGCTCCAACAATGATAAACAACTGAATGCTCATGATGCCCAACATTAGTCTCCAGAACTGACTTTCAAGGTTCCAGATTCATACAAGCATACTCCTCCGAACATGTTACCAGTTGAGATCGAAAATCCTGACAAGAATATGGAACAAGAGGAAATGACTAGTAAAATGAAGAGCTTGGAACAAACTATGAGAAACATACAGGGTTTGAGAGGCCACAAGAGTGTTTCATTTAATGATCAATGCATGTTCCCCCATGTCCATTTGCCACCCGGTTTCAAGACCCCCAAGTTTGACAAGTACGATGGGCATGGTGATCCCGTTGCCCATTTGAAGAGGTATTGTAACCAATTAAGGGGAGCAGGAGGAAAAGAAAAATTACTCATGGCGTATTTTGGGGAAGTTTGACAGGAATTTCTTCAGAGTGGTTCATAGATCAAGACATCTCTCACTGGCACGTTTGGAACGATATGGCTCAAGACTTTGTCCAACAATTTCAGTACAACATTGATATAGTGCCAGATCGCTCCTCTCTCATCAACATAAAGAAGAAACCGATAGAAAGCTTCAGAGAATAAGCAATCAAGTGGAGGGAGTAGGCTGCTAGGGTCAAACCACCAATGAAAGAGGCAGAAATGATTGACTATTTTCTCCAAGCTCAGGATCCTTATTACCTCCGTTGCATGTTGGCCGCCTTTGGTAAGCCTTTCGCCGAGGCGATTAATATTGGTGAAATATTTGAGAATGGCATGAAATCGGGAAAAAATGTGAGTCAGGAAGCCCTTAAGGCGACCACGCAAGCAATTCAAAGCGGTTCAGGCTTTTCGAAAACCGGAAAAGAAAGAGGAAGGATCTATGATGGTATCTGGGTTCGGGGGAGTTCAAAGAGGGATAGTTCCTTCTTATGTGCAGTTCCAACAAGGACAAACCAATTCACATCAACATTACTATCCACCTCAGGGTCCCCGGTACTCAGTTCCCCCACAACAATACACAGTGTTTAATGCTCAGGCTTATGCTAGGCCTCTCAATCACCAACAATGAAGGGCACCGATACCTCAAGGCTCCCGTCAACTCCGGCCGAATTTTCAGGCACCATATAATCTTTGTCCCCGACAGGAATATATGAGAGAACAGGAGCCAAAGAAGAGTTCACCCCAATTGGAGAATCATATACAAGCCTATTTCGAAAGTTGATGCAGCTGAAGTTGATTGAACCTGTCATGCCGCGTTNAAAATTTGATTGAAGCAAAGGCAATTGTGGTAACAAACAATGAGGATACTCCTAATATCACAAACAATCCGCTCCCAACTCATGATAATACACATTTTATTGGGATGATTTGTGGTGATCGGGATCATAAGTAGTCTGGCAAGACAGAGATGGCTGGTTGAACCATAGGTCAAGAACCAAAAGTGATAGTAAGCCCGCCGCATTTGGAACAGTTGATTGTGAAAGGTGCGAGTTCAAGTTTGAACTTGGCAGGTTCTGGAAAAATGATTCTCTATGTTCCTAGATGCACAAAAATGGTTGAGGTTCAATTGGGTGGGCCAAAACTTTACGTCCCTGGGGGCATTCAAGAGATTGTTCCAAATAATGGCTTGAGAAATATAACAGAGCCAATTGTGATCCGACCTGCTGCACAGCTCCCAGTGACAAACACAAAAGTTATTCCCTGTAATTATA
>ML353730.1:0-24297 GCA_005239505.1 Nicotiana paniculata | reverse complement strand
TGTTTCTGGTTAAATGAGTTCGTGAGTGAATGGGTGTCTGAAAAATATAACTTTTACCCGATTTCGAGTCGTGGACACGAGGGGCATTTTGGTCATTTTACATAATTTCATGCCTTAGCTTGAAATAAACAGTATGATCAGTTGCATGGTATGTTATTTACTTTGGGACTACAGGACGGTATCCCGGGAGATCCCCCTGCATATTTACTTTGGGACTACGAGACGGTATCCCGGGATATCCCCAGCATATTTACTTTGGGACTAAGGGACAGTATCCCAGGAGATCCCCCTGCATATTTACTTTGGGACTAAGGGACGGTATGCCGGGAGATCCCCCTGCATATTTACTTTGGGACTACGAGATGGTATCCCGGGAGATCCCCCTGCTTATTTACTTTAGGACTACGGGATGGTATCCCGGGAGATCCCCCTGCATACTGATATTAGGACTACAGGATGGTATCCCGGAAGATCCTTCGGATATACATATGATGGACTACGGGATGGTATCCTAGAAGATCCTTCGGATATACATATGATGGACTACGGGATGGTATCCCGGAAGATCCTTCGTATATACATATGATGGACTATGGGACGGTATCCCGGAAGATCCTTTCAGATATACATATGATGGACTATGGGACAGTATCCCGGGAGATCCACTGGACAGTTGAGAAAAGGACTACAGGACGGTATCCTAGGAGATCCTCATTGTTACCATTGTTATTATGCTGTACACATTCCGGGTTTACTCTATTCGTGTGTTTAGTTATTGCCTTGTTTGACCTGTCTTATTTCACTGTTGTACTCATTATTACCGCCTGTTTTCATACTGTAAATTTCTATTATATTGGTTGAACTTAGTAGGGACCTGACCTTCCTCGTCACTACCCTACCGAGGTTAGGCTTGGCACTTACTGAGTACCGTTGTGGTGTACTCGTGCCCTTTCCTGCACATGTTTTTCATGTGCAGATCCAGGTACCTCCACTCAGGCGCACTATCCCCGAGGTTGAGAGATACAACAGAGACTTTGAGGTACATGTGCCGCGTCTGCAGACCAGGAGTCTCTATCTTATTCCAGCTTTTGTGAAAAGTTTATCCTTCCTTACAGTTGTATAGATATTCTGGATTTAGAGCAATGTATTAGCTTCTGTTATTCTGTGGTTCCCGTGAGTTTCCGAGTTTTGGGGTGATGTTGTAGATTACCATATCTTTTTGAGTTGTATATGCCAAATGGCGGTTATATACAGTCTTTCTCTTAGAGTGTTCAGCTTTCTTTTATATACTTATTTCCGCATTATGTTGTTATTCCGCATTGTTAGGCTTACCTAGTCATAGGGACTAGGTGCCGTCACGACATGTTCACGAAGGGCGAACTGGGGTCATGACAAGTTGGTATCAGAGCTCTAGGTTCATAGGAGTCACGGAACACATGCCGGGTTATTAGAGTCTCGCAGATAGGTACGGAGACATCTGTACTTATCTACGAGAGGCTATGTAACTGTTTAGGAAAAATCTTTACTTCATTGAATTCTTTGTCGTGCAATATCTTTTGACATCAATTCTAAACCTCTATTTTCTATTCTCTCACAGATGGTGAGGACACGTGCTACTCGGGACGATCAGGCACCCGTGCCCCCTACAGCAGCCGCCAGAGGCCGCGGCCGGGGTAGAGGCCGAGGACGCGCACGTGGTGCAGCGAGAGCACCTGCGCGAGTTGCCGCCGAGGTACCACCAGTAGATCCAGCTGAGGTCCAGACACCTGCCACGCCTATTGCCGCTACTACTCCAGCTCTTCAGGAGACATTAGCTCAATTCATGTCCATGTACACCACTCTAGCTTAGGCAGGGTTACTTCCCCTTGCTGCAGCCACATCTCAGGCCGGGGGAGGAGCACAGACTCCCACCGCCCGCATTCCTGAGCAGCGAGTGCATGTGGAGCAGGTCCCAGAGATCATTCCTGTATCGCCTGTAGTGCCAATTCAGCCCGAGGAAGGGTCAGCTGCTTCAGAGGACGAGCAACGGAGACTTGAGAGGTTCAAGAAGTATGACCCTCCGGTATTCAATGGACTAGCATCAGATGATGCCTTGGGATTTCTAGAGGAGTGTCACTGTATTCTTCGCACTATGGGCATAGCCGGATCTAGTGGGGTTTCCTTTACTACCTTCCAGCTTCGCGAAGTCGCCTATGATTGGTGGCGCACCTATGAGTTAGACAGTCCAGACAAGGCTGCTTCACTGACCTGGACCCAGTTCTCATATATGTTCCTGAGAGAGTTTGTTCCTCAGAGCCTCAGGGACGCATGGCGCGCGGAGTTTGAGTATTTGCGCTAGGGTGCTATGACAGTTTCAGAGTATGCTATCTGTTACACCAGGTTGGCTAGGCATGCACCGGCTTTGGTTGCTACTGTCCGCGATAGGGTTCGCCGGTTCATTGAGGGTCCTTTTCCACCCATAATATCTAGCATGGATCAAGAGTTGGAGATGGACATTCCTTATCAACAGGTAGTGAGCATTGCTAGGAGTATCGAGGGTATGCTCGCTAGGGAGCGAGAGGAGAGAGAGGCCAAGAGGTCTCGAGAGTCGGGCCACTACTCTGGTGCCCGTACCCCAGTAGCAGGTCGTCATGGAAGGGGTTATATGGTCATCCCAGTTCATTCAGCTCTTCCAGCAGCCAGCGGTACCCCAGCTCCACCCAGGCCTCAGGAGCCTTACTATGCACCTCCAATTTCTAGCGCGCCTCCTGCGCGGGGCGCTTTCAGAGGTCAGTCTAGCAGAACTGGCCCTATCCAGTCATATCCACCACGTCCTCCCAGAGCTTTTTTCGAGTGTGGCGATACACGCCATGTGGTTAGGGACTTCCCCAGACTTGGTAGGGGTGCATCTTCACAGGCTTTTCAGCCACAACGTGCTCGACAGAGTTCTCAGGCCATGATCACAGCTCCAGCTACTACCCCATCTACCCAGCCAGCCAGGGGTGGAGGTCGGGGAGGTAAAGGTCACCCTCGAGGGGGAGGCCAAGCCAGATATTATGCTATTCCTGCTCATACCGAGGTTGTTGCCTTCGATTCTGTCATCACAAGTATTATATTGGTTTGTCACAGAGATGCATCGGTTCTATTCGATCCAGGCTCCATGTAATCTTATGTGTCTTCTTATTTTGCTCCGCATTTGGGTATAACCCGAGATTCTTTGGGTTCTCCTATTTGTGTTTCTACTCCTGTGGGAGATTCTCTTGTTGTGGACCGCGTTTATCGGTTATGTTTGGTTACTCTCGTGGTTTTGAGACCAGTGCAGATTTATTGTTACTCGATATGATGGATTTCGATATTATCTTGGGCATGGATTGGTTGTCGCCCCACTATGCTATTCTTGATTGTCACGCTAAGACCGTGACGCTGGCTATGCCAGGTGTTCCGCGTGTTGAGTGGAGTGGTACTTTATATCACACTCCCAGTAGAGTTATCTCTTTTCTTAGAGCTCAACGTATGGTTGAGAAGGGGTGTGCCGCATATTTGGCTTATGTGAGAGATGTCAATGTCGATACCCCTTCTGTTGATTCAGTTTCAGTGGTACGGGATTATCCCGATGTGTTTCCAGCTGATCTTCCGAGCGACATTGATTTTGGCATTGATTTGTTGCTGGACACTCAGCCCATTTCCATTACTCCTTACCGTATGGCTCCTCCTGAGTTGAAGGAGTTAAAGGATCAGTTATAAGAATTACTTGATAAGGGTTTTATTCGACCCAATGTTTCACCTTGGGGTGCTCCTGTCTTATTTGTGAAGAATAAAGATGGTTGTATGCGCATGTGTATTGATTATCGCCAGTTAAACAGGGTTACAGTGAAGAACCGTTATCCCTTGCCTCATATTGATGATCTATTTGACCAGCTTTAGGGCGCACATGTATTTTCTAAGATTGATTTACGCTCAGGTTACCATAAGTTGAAGATTCGGGAGCCGGATATCCTGAAGACTGCTTTCAGGACCCGGTATGGCCATTACGAGTTTCTAGTTATGTCTTTCGGGCTGACTAATGCCCCCGCAACATTTATGCATTTGATGCACAGTGTGTTCAGGCCATATCTCGACTTGTTCGTCATTGTTTTCATAGATGATATTCTTGTTTACTCCAGGAGTCGGGAAGATCATGAGCAGCACCTGAGGTCAGTGCTTCAGACCTTGAGAGAGAAAAAGTTGTATGCAAAGTTCTCAAAATGTGAGTTCTGGTTGAGTTCTGTGGCATTCTTAGGCCACATGGTATCGAGTGAGGGCATTCGAGTGGATCCGAAGAAGGTAGAGGCCGTGCAGAGTTGGCCCAGGCCGTCCTCAGTTATAGAGATTCGCAGTTTCCTTGGCTTGGCGGGTTACTATCGCCGTTTTGTGGAGGGATTTTCATCGATTGCAGCCCCTATGACTAGATTGACCCAGAATGGTGCTCCATTTCAGTGGACAGAGGAGTGTGAGGCGAGCTTTCAGAAGCTTAAGACAGCTATGACTACAACCCCAATCTTGATATTGCCTACTGGTTCGGGGTCTTATACAGTTTATTGTGATGCCTCGCGAGTTGGCCTTGGAGCAGTGTTGATGCAGGACGGTAGGGTGATTGCCTACTCGTCTAGATAGTTGAAGATACATGAGAAGAATTACCATGTCCATGACCTTGAGTTAGCTGCCATTGTTCATGCCTTGAAGATCTGGCGTCATTATTTGTACGGTGTGCCTTGTGAGATTTATACCGACCACCAGAGTTTGCAACACATATTCAGGCAGAAGGATCTAAATTTGCGCCAGCATAGATGGTTAGAGTTGCTAAAGGACTATGACATCATTATATTGTACCACCCGGGGAAGGCCAATGTGGTGGACGACGCCTTGAGTCACTGGGTGGAGAGTTTGGGGAGTTTGGCATACCTTCATGCAGCTGAGAGGCCTCTAGCCTTAGATGTTCAGTCCTTAGCCAGTCAGTTCATGAGATTGGATCTTTCTGAGCCTTACCGGGTATTGTCTTCTGTGGTTTCTCGGTCTTCCTTATTCGACCGTATCAAGGAGCGGCAGTATGATGATCCTCATTTACTTGTCCTCAGGGTCACAGTCCAGCACGGTGATTCTAGATATGTGACCATTGGAGGTGAAGGGGTATTGAGGATTCAGGGTTGGATTTGTGTGCCCAATGTTGATGGGCTTAGGATTTGATATTAGCAGAGGCCCATAGTTTGCGGTATTCCATCCATCCGGGTACTGTGAAGATGTATCAGGATTTGAGGCAGCACTATTGGTGGCGAAGGATGAAGAAGAATATAACAGAGTTTGTAGCCAAGTGCCTCAATTGTCAGCAGGTCAAATGTGAGCATCAGAGACCGGGAGGGTTACTTCAGCAGATTGAGCTTCCAGAGTGGAAGTGGGAGAAGATCACCATGGACTTTGTGGTTGGACTTCCTTGGACTTTAAGGAAGCATGATTCTATTTGGATGATTGTTGATCGGCTGACCAAATCAGCCCATTTCATTCCGGTACTGACTACTTATTCATCGGAGCGGTTGGCGGAGATATATATTCGGGAGATCATTTGTCTGCATGGTATTCTAGTTTCTATTATTTCAGATAGAGGTACTCAGTTCACTTCGCGGTTATGGAGTGCCGTCCAGCAGGAGTTAGGTACCAGGGTAGAGTTGAGCACATCATTTCACCCCCAGACGGATGGATAGTCCGAGCGCACTATTCAGATTCTTGAAGATATGCTCCGTGCGTGTGTGATTGAGTTTGAAGGGTATTGGGATCAATTCTTGCCATTGACAGAGTTTTCTTAAAACAACAGTTATCAATCCAGCATTCAGATGGCGTCGTATGAGGCATTATATGGTAGGAGGTGCAGATCTCCGGTGGGTTGGTTCGAGCCGGGTGAAGCCAGGCTATTGGGCACACAGTTGGTTCAGGATGCATCGGAGAAGGTCAAGGTGATGCAGGATAGACTCCGTATAGCCCAGTCCAGACAGAAGAGTTATGCGGACCGAAAGGTTCGTGATGTTTCGTATATGGTCGGAGAGCGAGTTCTGCTTCAGGTTTCGCCTATGAAGGGCGTAATGAGATTTGGGAATAAAGGGAAGTTGAGTCCGAGGTTTATTGGCCCTTTTGAGATATTGAGGCGTGTTGGGGAGGTTGCTTATGAGCTTGCCTTACCTCCCAGCTTGGCAAAAGTTCATCCGGTATTTCATGTTTCGATGCTCCGAAGGTATCACGGTGACCCGTCCCATGTCTTGGATTTTAGCTCAGTCCATTTGGACAAGGACCTATCATATGTTGAGGAGCCTGTAGCTATATTGGACAGGCAGGTCAGAAAGCTCAGGTCAAAGAACATTGCTTCAGTAAAGGTTCAGTGGCGGGTTCAGCTGGACGAGGAGGCAACCTGGGAGACCGAGCAGGATATGCGTAGCAGTTACCCTCATCTTTTCACTACTTCAGGTATGTCTTTATGATTGTTCGAGGAAGAATAAATTTTTAAGTGTAGGAGGATGTGACAACCCGGTCGTTCGTCTTAAGAATTAACGCCCCGATCCCCTGTTAAATGTCCGCTCCAAGTCTATTTCTGCTTAATTGAATTGCCGAGACGTTCGATTTTGAGTTCCGGTGAGTCTTGGGACATTTAGTCCCTAAATGAGAGCTTAAGTGTTGGAAAGTTTCCCGTAGTCGGAGCAGTGTGAAGACGGTCTCAGAATGGAAATCCGATGGTTCCGTTATCTCCGTCAGGTGAATTCGGGGTTGGGAGCGTGTTCGGAATGTCTTTTAGAAGTCTGTAGCTCATTTAGGCTTGAAATGCCGAAGTTTGAATTTTCGGAGTTTCCGGTCCGATAGTGAATTTTTTATCCGAGGGTTGGAATGGAATTCCGGAAGTTGCAGTAGTTTTTTCATGTCATTTGGGATGTGTGTGCAAAATTTGAGGTCATTCAGATAAGTTTAGACGTGTTTTGGCGTCGGATGTGAATTTTAGAATTTTCCTAAGTTTCTAGGCTTGAACCTATGCATAATCATTGATGTTGATGTTAAGAGACGTGCTTTTAAGGCTCGACCTAGTTCAAATAAGGTGTTAGTGTCGATTGATGGTTTTGGTTGAGGTCCCGGGGGCCTCGGGGTTGTTTCAGATGCTTAACGGCTGAAGTTTGGGAATTGTTGCTGCTGAACCAGGCCCCTTCTGGTGTCGTTGCACCTGCGAAGGTTTTTTCCGCAGGTGCGGACTCGCAGGAGCGGTGGCCTTGATCGCAGGTGCAATAAGGGAAGTTTTGGCCAGTGGTCGCAGGTGCGACCCCGCAGGCGTGACCAAACGACCGCAGGTGCGGCCCCAGGGCATCTTTAGTGACTTCCGCACCTGCGATGTTCTTTCCGCAGGTGCGGATTGCCTGTGTGTTTTATTCCAAAAATCCGAGAGTTCATCTCATTATTCTAAAAATCGGGTAAGAGCTCAAGAAGTGGCGATTTTCAGTGGGTTTGAAGAGAAGGATCTTAGGTAACGTTTTCTAACCCTAATCCATTGTTAAACCATTATTTCCCGTTGTTTTCTTTAGTTTAATTATCAAAAATGGGGGGGGGGGGAACCATAGTAAATTGATGAGATTTTCCCAACCCGAAATTCTGAAAAATTGTGGGGTTTTTGGCATCGGATTTCGATTATTTCTGGTTAAATGAGTTCGTGAGTGAATGGGTGTCCAGAAAATATAACTTTTACCCGATTTCGAGTCGTGGGACCAAGGGGAATTTTGGTCATTTTACATAATTTCACGCCTTAGCTTGAATTAAACAGTATGATCAGTTGCATGAGATGTTATTTACGGTATGTAATTGAATTGTATAGATTTGGGCCATCAGGAGTCGGATACTCGTGGAAAACGTGTGGTTTCAAGTTGATTTTGAGACGGTTCGAGGTAAGTGGCTTGTCTAACTTTGTGTGGGGGACCTTTCCCCTTAGGATGTGATATTTGGTAATTGAATGCCTTGTACGTGAGGTGACCAGCGCATACTTGTGCTAATTGTTGAAAAATCCGATTTTGCTTTAAATATTTAGACCGAATTTCTTTCTTACCTATTTTATTTTAATTGCGACCACAGTCTATGTTAGCTTAGAAAATCATACCTAGTGGCCCTAAATTGCCTATTTGCTTAAATTGTTTTAATTGTATTACGTGAAGCGTGTTAGGCTAGAATTATTTGTTGCCTTGTATTTTTGCACTCTAAATCTGAATGTCTTCTTGTTGTGACTGCATATTTACTTTGGGACTACGGGACAGTATCCCGGGAGATGCCCCTGCATATTTACTTTGGGACTACGAGACGGTATCCCGGGAGATCCCCCTGCATATTTACTTTGGGACTACGGGACGGTATCCTGGGAGATCCCCCTACTTATTTTCTTTGGGACTACGGGACGGATCCAAGGAGATCCCCCTGCACACTGATATTAGGAATACGGGACAGTATCCCGGAAGATCCTTCGGATATACATATGATGGACTATGGGACGACATCCCGGAAGATCCTTCGGATATACATATGATGGACTACGGGACGGTATCCCGGAAGATCCTTCGGATATACATATGATAGACTATGGGATGGTATCCCGGAAGATCCTTCAGATATACATATGATGGACTACGGGACGGTATCCCGGAAGATCCTTTCGGATATACATATGATGGACTACAGGACGGTATCCCGGGAGATCCACCGGACAGTTGAGAAAAGGACTACAGGACGGTATCCTGGGAGATCCTCATTGTTACCATTGTTATTATGCTGTACATATTCCGGGTTTACTCTATTCGTGTGTTTAGTTATTGCCTTGTTTGACCTGTCTTATTTCACTGCTGTACTCATTATTACCACCTGTTTTCATACTGTAAATTCCTATTGTATTGGTTGACCTCAGTAGGGCCCTGACCTTCCTCGTCACTACCCGACCGAGGTTAGGCTTGGCACTTACTTAGTACCACTATGGTGTACTCATGCCCTTTCCTACGCATGTTTTTCATGTGCAGATCCAGGTACCTCCACTCAGGCGCACTATCCTCGAAGTTGAGAGATACAACAGAGACTTCGAGGTACATCTGTTGTGTCTGCAGACCAGGAATCTCTATCTTATTCCAGCTTTTGTGAAAAGTTTACCCTTCCTTACAGTTGTATAGATATTCTGGAGTTAGAGAAATGTATTAGCTTCTGTTAGTCTGTGGTTCCCGTGAGTTTCCGGGTTTTGGGGTGATATTGTAAATTACCATATTAGTTTGAGTTGTATATGCCAAGTGGCGGTTATATACAGTCTTTCTCTTAGAGTGTTCAGCTTTCTTTTATATACTTATTTCTGCATTATGTTGTTATTCCGCATTGTTAGGCTTACCTAGTCATAGGGACTAGGTGCCGTCACGACATGTTCACGGAGGGCGAACTGGGGTCGTGACATTAATGTTGCATCTCCATACTCGTGTTCTAGATGAAGAGAATGATGAAATACTCCAGGGATGAAGCATGTCCATACTCGTGTTTCAAGCTTGATGTTGTTGGGGAGTTGGCTGAAATTATAAGTTTGACAAACTTGTAAGGGATACTGTAGAGAGGTGTATTACTCAGTCTAGCACAGTGGAGGATGAAGATTCTGAAATAAATAAAGAGGATGAAGCTCTTGAGACTGAGTATCAAGTGGTTGACGAGGAGGAGCTAAAAAAGGAGGCTTCTAAGCCTAGTGTGGAATTGAAAGTCCTCCATACTCACTTGAAATATGCTTTTCTTGAAACTACTAATTTTTTGTGATTATTTTTGCTTACTTGACAGGTACACATGAACAAAAGCTGGTGGAGCTGCTGAGAAAGTACAAAAAGTCCATTGGCTGGACCATAGCTGATATTCAAAGAATCAATCGAGCCATTTGCATGCACAAAATTCTACTAGAAGAATATAGCAAGCTAGTGGTGCAGCCCTAACACAAACTGAATAAAAATCTAGAGGAGGTAGTGCATAAGGAGATCATCAAATAGCTAGATGCAGGAGTGATTTTCCCCAACTCTAATAGACAGTGGACCAGTCCTGTGCAAGTTGTACCTAAGAAGGGGGTCATGTCAGTGGTGAAGAATGAAGACAATGAATTGATTCCAACAAGAACAGTCACTGGGTAGAGAATGTGCATTGATTATAGAAGGTTGAATGATGTAACAAAAAGACCACTTTTTGATGCCATTCATTGATCAGATGCTAGAGAAAGTGGCTGGACATGACTGTTACTGTTTCTTGGATGGGTACTCAAGCTATAATCAGATACCCATGGCTCTAGAACCTATTGAGAAGACTATGTTCACTTGCTTGTCATGTATTTTTGCTTACAAGAGGATTCCATTAGGGTTTTGTAATGCACATGTCACTTTTCATATATGCATGATGTCTATATTCTCTGATCAAAATGGGAAGTGTCTAGATGTATTCATGGATGATTTCACTCTGTTTGGTGATAATTTTGATGACTGTCTGAAAATTTTGGAGCTTGTGCTTGAACGTTGTAAATTCACTCAGTTGGTCCTTAACTGGGAGAAGTGACACTTCATGGTGAAAGAGGGAATTATTTTGGGCCAAAAAGTGATTGCACATGGCATTGAAGTTGACAGACCAAAGGTTGATGTGATTTCTAGGCTTCCTCCACCGACTTCTTTGAAGAGCATAAGGAGTTTCTTGGGACATGCTTGGCTATATAGTAGGTTCATCAAAAACTTCTCCAGCATTGCCAAGTTGTTGACTGCATTGATAGCAAAGGATGTCAAGTTTATGTTTACTGTGGAGTGTTTAAGAGCATTCGAATTGATAAAAGAATAACTTGTTAGTGCCCCGATTATGGTGTCACTTGATTATAACCATCCATTTAAAATAATGTGCGATGCTAGTGATGTAGCTGTGGGGGCAATTCTAGGACAAAGAAAAGAAAAGATGTTTAGGGCCATCTACTTTGCAAGAAGGACGTTGAATGATGCTCAAGTCAACAATGCCACTACTGAGAAAGATTTCTTTGTTGTCGTCTTTGGTTTTGACAATCTTAGATCATATCTGGTAGGGAGTAAAGTGATTGTGCACACTGATCACTCGACTTTGAAATATTTGTTGAGTAAGAAGGAGTCCAAGTGCGTCTGAAGCGGTGGGTGTTATTTCTCCAAGAGTTTGACCTAGAGATTAAAGATGGGAAGGACATAGATAATCAAGTTGCAGATCATCTATCTTGGCTTGAGAGACTTCCAATTGACTCAGTGGAAATAAGGGAAGAGTTCCCTGATGAGCAAATTTTCTCTATTGTTGCGGTCTCTGAAAGATTACCCTGGTATGCTGATGTAGCCAACTTATAGCTAGTTGGTGGTTGCCACATGAACTCTCTCATGATCAAAGAAGTAAGATTCAAGGTGAGGTAAAAAGTTATTTTTGGAATGACCCTTTATTGTTTAACTGTGTGCAGATGAAGTGATTCGAAGATGTGTACCTGAAGGAGGGATGGCAATCATTCTATCTCATTGCCATGATGGAGCAACTGGAGGACACTACGGTGGAAATCACACTTCAACAAAGGTCATGAAAGACGATTTCCATTGCCCTAATTTGTACAAAGACGCACGGGCGTATGTAGCTACATGTGACAAGTGTCAAAGGGCAGGTAATATAAGCAAGAGGCATGAGATGCCACTAAACGCTATTCTTGTACGTGAAATTCTTGATGTGTGGGGCATTGACTCCATGGTCCTGTTTCCATCGTCTCATTCTTATGAGTATATCCTAGTAGCCGTTGACTACGTCTCTAAATGGGTTGAAAAAATCCATATTAAGACGAATGATTCTCGGGTGGTGTGTGATTTCTTATGAAAGAACATCTTTAACTTTGGGACACCTCGATTGATTATCAGTGACAATGGGTCGCACTTTGTGAACAAGTAGTTTGCTGCATTGCTGCCCAAGTATGGGGTCACACAAAAAATAGGAACCTCGTACCATGCCCAAACTAGTGGTCAAGTTGAAGTGGCTAACCGCCAGCTTAAACGAATTCTTGAAAAGACGATTAGTGCTTCTTGTAAGGATTGGTCTGTAAAGTTGGATGAAGCTCTATGGGTGTAAAAAACTACATTCAAAACAACCATTGGGACTTTACCGTTCAAATTAGTGTATGGAAAATCATATCATCTACATTTTCAGATAGAACATAAAGCTTATTGGCCAATTACGATGCTTAATCTTGATCTTATCTTGCATGTGAACACAGGTTGGCATAGATGAACGAGTTGGAGGAGTTTAGACTGGATGCATATGAAAATGCGCGAATTTTTAAGAAAAGGACAAAGAGGTGGCATGATCGTCTGATTAATCCAAAGGAGTTTCATGAAGGTGGTAGAGTATTACTATACAATATTAGACTTAGGTTGTTCCCCGAAAAATTCAAGTCAAGATGGACAGGTCCATATGTGGTGAAATATGTCTCACCATATGGCGCCATTGAAATCCGGGATGAAGAAAGAAATGAGAGCTTTAAGGTGAATGAGCATAAGTTGAAACCGTACCTTGTTGGAGGATTTGACAAGCAATCCTCTAGCATCGTGATCAGATGAGCCTAAGTGATTGTGTCAAGCTGATGACTATAACTCAGAACTACTTCTAACCATTTTTTCTTGCTTTGGTAGAGTAGTTTAGTAGATTAGGAATATTGGAGTTTAGGAGTTTTGATATTTGTTTGGACATGTATGAGCATTGGATACAAAATACGTATATCATGTGGAGGAGGGGTGCAACCTGTGGGCTAAAAAGCAAAAATCACCGAAACTCTGAGAAAATTGTATTGCCACGCCGCATGAGGGACGATTGCTTCCATTTGTGATCAGAAAGACACCAAATTCTCCTTTAGGTGCTTCAACTGCGACCATATCTCTACTTACTGGATGGGTGCAGATAATATTGTATTAATATCAAAGCCAGATAGAGATACTGTTCATTCAGAATTGATTCAGATGGCGAAGCGCCGTGTGAGGCGTCGTGCTAAGCCAAGCAGGTCCCTCTGATAGAAAAACAACTCACAAGAAATCCTCACTACCGTGCCGCATGGGGCGCCGCACCCTGCGATGCGGCTGTATAAAGTTTTTGCCAAATTGTTTTAAGAAAAGGAAAATTGAAAAAACTGGGGAAAAAAAAGCAGACACCAGGGTCTTTCTTTACTCTTTAAAACCCGACCCCTCCCCTTTTATTCCCCATTCTTTACTCTTTTTTGTCACTCCTCTCTAATCGCTCTCTAACTCAACTCCCAAACTCCTTCTTCAATTTCTTCCACAACCAACTCCTACCACTCCCATCCATCCTCAAGGTAAGTTCTTTCATCTCATCCCTTCTCTTTATTTTAGTATTTATTTGTAATATTTAGATAGTTTTAGTTTAATTTAACCTAAGCCTATGTAGTTGTAGTTTTGACAATTTTCTAGTTATATTACGTGTTTATGCCAAAATTATACTTGATTTTTTGGGGATTGCCGTTGTTATTATGCTTGTGGATAATTTTTGGTGTGTCTTGATTGTGTTGGAATTTTTTGTGATGAAGTTTGGTGGGGGTGCCTATAGGGCCGAAAATTGGTGAGTTTAGTGTAAATTTTGTGCACTTTGTGCTATTACGAAGATGTGGTGATATTGTGGTTGGGTTGAGGGGTGTGATTGGTGTTGTTATGTGGTGGTCCTAGACCAATTTGAGTTTGAAATTATAAGTTGAACTTGGTGCCTACAATGTGTTTCATAAAATGCCTTAATGATATAGAATGTGAAGTTGGTTGCTTAATTAGAGGATAATTGGTAAGTGATAATGTGATGACTGTGGTGTGGGCAGTCATGCACAAATTTTGTGAAGTTGTGAAGTGTTAGCCTCGAGTGCTACTCGGTGGAGCACTCCGTTATTTTATTAGTTGTTAATTTGGAAGTCAAATTCATATTAAGTACTTGTGTAGTAGTGTAGTATAACTTCTTGTTTTTCTTTCTTAGTTACTAGTTTAGCTTCTTGATTTTGTATTTTACAATAGTGTAGTGTAATCGTTGTTTGTATTGTTGTAATATTAGTTCGATGGTTGGGTGGGGTATTGATGACTTGTGACGTGCTTTCAATGGGGTAGTTTGATTCCCAGGTATACATTGTACTTGTGGACATGCCAATGACATAAGTGTGGGGTGGTAACCCCATTTGGTCTTGCTCTTTGTTCTAGGTGTTGTAGCTAATTGTGTTCGTCTTGTGCAGGTACAATGTCTCGCCGTCCCAACAAACGTGCTAACACAGGTTCCTCCGAGGTGCCTCTAGTAGTCGGAGAGTAGGTAGGTGGGCACCACCCCCGCCCCAGTGGAGGAGGAGATGGAGCACATTGATCCAGATGCGGATGTGGTCCCAGGCTGCAAGTATGGCATTTGGGTTGTGCCAAATCATGCTAGAAATTGGCACAGGACCTTTTTTTCTACGGTGAGCACGTACCTGAAATTGGTATAGATAATGGAAAGCTAGCCAGGAAGTACTCTGGGATATATAACAACATACGATTCCTAGGCTTTGAAAGTTTGTTACGTCGTAGTGATGTGGTAGATGTGAACTTGGTGAAGGAGTTTACACCAACTGGCAGCCTAAATCCAGTTTGAATGCTGTTTACGAGGTTCATACTCAAGGGAAGATGGTGCTCTTTACATCGCAGGTGATTAATCAGATTATGGGGTTCACAGAGCACTCACATAAGCTGTTCTAGAGGCTTCTTCGTCAGCCAAACTATCCTGATATTCGACGACAACTGTGTGGAGCTGACTCATTTGCTACTTAGACACGGGATGCTAATGAGTACCACAAGGATATGAAGAAGGGAACTTTTTAGCGTCTTGTCAAGGTTCTTCTGCGGTTGATTAATACCAAAATTATGCCCACCTAGAGCGACACTGATGTATCAAGGGTGAAGATGTGTCTCATTTATGCCATCTTGACCCGGATGAAGTTCGATCTTGGCAATGTTATGCTTGAGCACATGGCTCGAGTATGACCATTTGGGGCCCGCTGCCTATATTACTCGATCATGATTACTCGGCTTCTGTGGACGCATCATGTAGAGGAGGAGTATCATCATGATCGGAAAATCCCGGTGTCACTGTCTACTAAGGCCTTTGATGTTACATCTGTGATAGAATAACCTTATGCTGCTGATCTTATGGATCAGAGGTTGCTTTGTGTTGAGAAGACATTGCACCTACTATTTGCTGATATGCACCTTCGCAGTGCTAGGGGGGACTGATTTGGCGGAGCTGCAGTAGGACCACCCCCTCTCTACTGTCACTCATGAGTAGTTGGGCTTGGAAAAGGGAGCACAACTGCCACCGGATGAGGACGTGAACTCAGTTCCCTCCGCACCTTTGAGGGTGTTGATGAGGGTTAGGCCAAGGGCCTCAGGGAGTTACCTCTTTACTCTTGTTTCTACTATTTGCATTTGGGACATTGCAATCTCTTAAGTGTGGGGTGGGGTGCTCTTATTTGCTTGTATTTGTATTTCTTTTCTATTTTTCCAGTTGGTTCTGTTTGATTTGTTTCTTGCTTTATAAGATAATTTCGACTGTAAATTATAACTCTGAATTCTATTGACCTGTAATAGTGTCGTACCCCTTTTTCACGTGAAATTGGACTTCGACATGTGACAACTCTTTTAAATGAAGGTTAAGGTGTAAAAAGAGAAGAGTCGTCACCTAACGATTTTTAAGGTGCATTAGGGCACCTATTATGCAAATAACTTTATTTGACTAGTTAATGCCACCAAAGATCGGGTAAGGGCTCAAATTACCTCAAAGAGAAGATGTTAGGCACTCTTCGAGGTCCACAATTGTGGGTCCTGGCCGAACTTAAGGCTATGTGGATTATGTAATTAGGCTAGATGATCAAATAAACAAAATAAAATATAAAGGTTGAGGAATTTTATTATAAAACAATGAGAATTAGTNGTTCTAATTCAATTCTAAGTTGTACCCTATGTGTGTGCTACCCGTCCCATGCCTATGATCCAGGAGGATTTGGAACTACTATTTGGGTGGTTCTAGACTTTACTTAGGTTGCTCAAAAAAAATAAAACTAAGCGACATTCAAAACAGATAGGAATTCACATAAAGACAATTAAGGCCCAAGTTAGCCTCCACACATAACAACAAATGCACGCGGGCAGATTTCATACTATGTTATAAGCAGTTTCAGGTTCAAGGTGTTGCTTTAAACCTATAGATATGATTTCTAAGTGACCGCACAGTTTAAGAAAGGCTCATGGCAGTGCTACTATTCGAATTATCGAGATTACAGATTACAAGATATGAAAACGTATAGACATGATCTCTACGTTATTTGCGCAATGGGGTAGTGAAAGCCATTGAAAAACTCAGAATTACTCGTATTTGAACCTATTGGAATACTTTCTAAGTAAGTATCAGTATTTATAGCTAGGTTCTTCTAATGATCGGCAGATTTATCGCTTATTCCTATAGGCATGTTATCTAGGTGGGCAGAGTAGTAAGACAACAAAAAATAATCGATTATTTAATCAAGTAGAGCCCTATAGACATAATATCTAAATGAGGATTAGCAGAGCATAAATTAATACAATCCTATACGCATGTTATCTAGTAAACACACTACAGCTGCACAAGTTGAGCGAATAGTTATTGACGCTTGATTCCTATAGACATGCTACCTAATAACGCGTAGAAGTAGACATGTAAACAGGTAAAGCACTTAAACTCGTGCTTCTAATAATTAGACAAGTGGAGTGAGTGTGTGATTCCCTATATGCATGGTTTCTACTAGTATATAAATCATATCGAACAAAATAGCAAGCAAGATCAAGTAGATTCTATAGGCATGTTTCTACCCATTTGTGTGAGAATCAGAATATCCCTCCCCTTTTACTAATTTTCCCAATCTGTTTAGTTTACAAATTATTACAGACCCAAAGATAAAACAATAAATAAACTCAAACGTTACATGATTGAGGTGACTACAGACCCAACAAGTAGAGTAGGCCCAAGAAGGAAATAACCCAGCACTGCTTGGGTCTTTAACGAGCCCACTTCCCACGTGTGTAGCAAACCCAGAACCAAACTCACCTCAAGCGTTAGAGTGTATCAGTTGCACAGCCCAGGTCCATATACAGACTCATATCCAACCCAGATGGAGTCTCACTTACCAAACAATTGTGAGTTAACAATTTAACCAAACAAACACACATAGCAATCACTTAAAGAATTGTGGGCCTACTAACAACGACTAAATGACAGAATTTATAGAAAAGTGCATTTGTATTTCAGAAGCAAACATAACATGATTGATTAAACAAAGAACATGCAAACTAAGAGAATCAATAAGGCTTAGCTTCATCATGGCAAGTTGATATGGAAATACTGACATTACAGGCTCAATCAGCAGGAGATAGCATATTGAGCAGGAAAAAACACATTGAGAGAAAGTTAGGGGGATCAGGTGCTCTGAGGTTATAGGATAAACATATAAGGGGCTAACCTAAAGGATTTAAAGCTCAGGAATCCAAGTCATGAATGGTCAGGTAGAGTCATATTCAGGGAATGCTAATCCAAGATAAGCCTAATCATGCTGAATAGAACACAAGGATATGGTTACGAATTAAAAAGATAATTTGGAGCTACATCGATTAATTTGAAGCTTTGAAGTCTGAGTAAAAGCCCAAGAAATTAAGCCCGAATCGCGTTCAAGGGTCGAGGACCAAGTCCGGATATCAAAAAATGAAAGAAACAAGTTACTCTGAGTTAAGTACAATGCCATGCGGCAAGGCACGGTGCGACAGTGTAAAAATCTGCCTGACAGACAATTTGCAAGGTCTATGTAAATCCTCACTAGCGAGTCACATGGTGCGGCACGCCTGTGCATTTTTCCTAGAGTATTTTTCCTAGACAATTTGGATTGAATTCATGTTTTTTTATTATTCAATTTTATTTGTGATGATTTTCTCCATGATTATGGAGTATTTTACTTTAGAGTTTGGCGGATATGGTGTTTTGATTGATATATGTGTATTTTAACTCTTGTTCTTTGCATGGATTCGTTTATGGAGCTTTGAAATGATTGCAATTGTGTTCGCCGAATTATTTAATCAAAAGAGGAATAATTTAGGTGATTATATTTGTATTAATATATTTGGTTCAATTCAGTGATTCTTTTAAGTAATCGAAAGAGCTTGTTGAATTGCTGATTAAATCAAGTTAGGAGAATATTCGAGATACGTTTTTCTAAAGACTAATACATTAGCGTAGTCTTACATATCTTCACAGTACTTTATGTTTGCTCACCTTGTAGAGTTCAGATTTAATCGAGAGAGGAGTCTTGGCTATACGATTGAGCTAATCATAGAGCAAATTCGTGAGAATCATTAGAATATTAGAGTGAATTGAACTAGAGTTAGATCCTGAATAACTATCTGACACCTATCCTGTCATGACCCTTATTTCTCCCATTGATTAATTCAGTGTTGCTCAACTCTTGTCTTTCTGATCAACTGTCAGTTTCTTTAGTTTTAATAGTTAATTTTAGTTCATAATCATTCCAATCAAGGTGTTAATCATCATGAATAGCGTTATGCCAGCAACTACTTGTATATTATTTAAATCCAATCCCTATAGAGATAATCTTTGACTAGCGAGTATTTATTTCGTGTTGTGTTTTACGCTCGTCAAATTTTGTCGTCGTTGTCAGGGATTGGCAATCAATAGTATTTAAAATAGTTTTTAGTAGTAATTTATGAACCAATTTTACTTTATTGTATTCACGTTTTCTCACTTATGTGTAGGGAACATGTTTAACTTCCCAAGCGTATGACTCGATCTTCCGCAAAGGAAGTGATACCCTACGAATTGTAGTTGGATAAACACTTGCGACAACTAAGAAGAGAAAGAGGATTCACAAAAAAAAAATCTTGGGTCAGACTTCGACTCAAGATAAAATGGCAAACAACCAGAATGATGGAGTAGACTTATCTGCGATAGAGGCAGCACAACATAGATAACAAGCTGCACGGATAGCAGCTGAAAAGACTATTGAAGATGATGGAGGTCGAAGATACAATCTAAATCGACCCCTGGTTGAAGACCAGTTTGAGAATGCGGCACTCAGGCCTGGGAGATCATTAGGAGACTATGTCAGACCAGTCTACATTCAGGGACTGTCAAGTGTCAGACCTTCACCCATAGTAGCAAACAACTTCGAGTTGAAAACATGCTTGCTTCAAACTGTGATGACCCAAGGGGTCATTTTATAAAATTAGACTCTGTCCATGCTAAATAACCGTAAAAGTACAAAAATTAAATACCTCAATTTTTGTGCGCAGTCCGGGCATGAAACCGAGAAGCTTTTATGTGAAAATATGAGAAATAGTGATTTTTAGAATTTAAATTTGATAAAAGTTGACTTTATCAACATTTTGAGTAAACGGACCCGGATCTGTGTTCCGAAGATCCTGGGAGGTCCTCAGTAAAATATGGGATTCGGGCGTATGCCCAAAAATGAATTCCGAGGTCCCAAGCCTCAGAAATTAATTTTTGAAAGAAATTGTTTTGCTGAAATGTTGGTTAATTAAAGAAAAGAATTAATGCTAAAAATCATTGGTATCGGGTCCGTATTTTGGTTTTGGATTCCGGTACAACTTTTTTATGATATTTAAAGGGTAACTGTGAAATTTGGTGAAAAACGGAGTTCGTTTGACGTGATTCGGACATCCGGTTGAGAAATTATGAACTTTAAGAGTTTTCGTTGAAATGATGACTTTTGAGGTTTAATTCATAGATTTACATGTTAGTTTCATGATTTTATCGCACGATAAAGTCCGTATGATATTTTTAGACTTGCGTGCATGATTTTTTTGGAGCCCCGAGGGCTCGGGTGAGTTTCGGATAGGCCACGGAGTGTTTTTCACTTTAAATGAACTGCTGGTTTTTCATTGTTGGTGCGCCTGTAATTTCAACTGTGCGATCGCATGGCCCTATCCGCGACCACACAGTGCAAGCTCAGGGGGGCCCAGATTTGTACTGTGCGACCCCACAGTTCCTCCCGCGATCGCAGTAGCCAATCTCCCCTACCCTTTGCGAACGCACACCCCTCCCTGCGAACCCACTGCTCAAGTCCCCCATACCATGTGCGATCGCAGCCCATATAATGTGATCGCATAGAGCCTAGCCCAACCATTATAAATATCGAATTAAAACCGGGCAGAACCCTTTCTTCTCCATTTTTTCGAGGTTCCAGCCCTAAAAACGAGTTTTCTTCAGCAATCTTCATCTCCAATTCATAGGTAATCAATCCCAAACCTTGTTCTTTCAATTCCTTACAATTTTGCATCACTTTTAAAGCAGAAACAAAGAATTTTCATGGTAAAAATCTAGGATTTTGGGTAGAATTAAGGAGTTTTGTAAACATTGAATTTTTTTATCAAATTAAGGCCGGATTTCAAAACTAATAGCATATTTGGGTTTGTGGGTGAATGGGTAAACGTAACTTGGTCCGAACCCCGAGTTCAACTTAGAATTTTCACTTTCTTGAGAAAATTTAGGAAAAATTATATTTTTCAATAAAGTTAGTTCATTTAGCATTAGTTAATGATATTAAGCTAATTTTGATTAGATTCGAGCAATTTAGAGGTGAATTCAAAAGGAAAACCAATAATTGAGCAGTGAGTGGCCTGCAGAATTGAGGTAAGTGTTGGTCTAACTTTGGCTTAAGGGAATAGGACTCCACACTTGTTTGTTATGTGAAACGCGTGGGCGTGGTTTATAGGTGTGGTGACGAGTATATATGCACCACCCAAATTGTCTGTTAAACATGACCCCCTTCCCGTTCACCACTTATTTGATCATTATCTTAATTGTTATATGTTCATTATTGCTTCTATGACTATTTGGCCTTGTTGATCTGTTGTTAGATACTGTTGTGATTATTTGGAAAGAGTATTGGTTGTTTGAGCTGGTTTCCTTGTGATATGTATAACGGTTGAGAGGTTTGGCATTATTTTACGAATTATATATATATATTTACGTTCCTGGTGGTTTCGTTTTGATAATATTGAGGAAGTTGTGAGAAATGCAGTCTAACTATTTCGTAATTGTTGAGGTTCACATGGTTATTGGGTTTCATTGAGTTATTTCCAATTGTTGTTGTAAGTGTGTTAAAATGTTGGATGTTCTCTTGAGTTTATCATAGTATATAAAGACTGAGCTGGATTAACAGCGTTACGGTATTTACTTATATTCTGGTTGGTTTATTGTGAAATGATATTGGTTAAAGCTTACGAGCTATATGATTTTCTGTTTAAAATTGTGGAAATAACAGTATTGTGAAAGGCTTGACCTGAATTGTGAAATTCTTTATGAATAAATTGATATGATATGTCTGGTGAGAGCGATAGCACGCCGCAACAAGGAGTGATAAGGGTGGACAGGTGGGATCGGGTTGCACGCCGCAACCAAAGTAATAATGGTGATATATTTAGGGAGGAGCAATAAGGTAGGACAGGTGGGAGCGGGTTGCACGCCGCAACAAGGAGCGGACATTTATATTTATACTGATTTTCAAAGAAAATAAAGATTTGGAAAGCTAAATGTTTATTTTTACTGTTTTATTTTTTTTTTGAAAAACGAATATTTGAAATTTTCTATTTTATATTACTATTTTCATATTTTGGCACTACTTTTATTCAAACAAAATTTTGTAAACTTAGAAATTGTTGAGGATTGGTTATAGTTGAGGCCTGAAAGAGGCAGTTGTGTTACTTTATTATTGTTGCAGTATTTAAATTGATGTGTTTAGATTTCCTCCTGTTTTATAATTATTGTCTCAGATATATTTTTCTTGTTCGTGTAGAATTATTTTATTGTGTTATTGTATATATATTAATATCACAGGATTATTGTTAAAGCCCCGCTTTAGCCTCGTCACTACTTCGCCGAGGTTAGGCTCGACACTTACTCAGTACATGGGGTCGGTTGTACTGATACTACACTCTGTGCTCTTTTGCACAGATCCAGGTACTAGTCATCAGTAGAGGATTCCAGGACGACCACCCGATTCATTTGGTGACACGAGGTATATATGCCGACGTTCCAGATTCCGAGAGTCTTCTCCCATTTCTACATACATTGTTTTATATTATTCAGAACAGTCGCACTATTTCTTTCAGCCATTATTTGTAGTATTCTTTAGTAGTTCGTGGATTGTAACACCAAACCCTGGGGTAGTCTTAGAGTTTTTTACATAATTTGTTCGTGATCTGTTTTATTTAAATGGTTATTATTTTATTTTATTGTTGTTGGAAATTATTCTAATTAAGTTCCTTTGGTAGTTATTTATTGGTTCTTAAGTAATAAATTAAGGAAATAAATTATTCGAGTTCTAACATTGGCTTGCCTAGAAAGTTTGGTGTTAGGCGCCATCACGACTCTTGAGGTTGGGAATTTGGGTCGTGACACAAACCATCCAGTACAACTGTGTCTTCAGAGGAAAGGTGAATAATATCCTAACACTCACTTGATGGACTTTGAGGAAATCATGAATACCTTCCAGTATAATTGAGGATCAAAAGATGCAATCTACTTACAAAGGCATTCATCTTTTCATTGAAGGATGATGCAAAGCACTGGCTTCTTAGCTTACCCACGGGGTCGATCAGGATATGGGAAGATATGACTAAAAAGTTTCTTGACAAGTACTTCTCAGCTGCAAAACATGGAAATTTAGAAGGGAAATCCACAACTTCTGCCAGAAGGATACTGAAACAGTTTTCGAAGCTTGGGAAAGATTCAAGGAAACTGTGAGAAAGTGTCAGCATAACGAAATTGAATTGTGGATGCAACTCCAAGATTTTGGGATGGACTAACACCTTCCTCACGACAAACTCTGAGTACTGCATGTGGAGGTCCACTAATGAAGAAAACTCTAGAGGAGGTTGTCTTAATCCTTGATGAATTATATGAGGATGCTAACTAATGGCCTGCTGAGAGTAATGACCAAAGAAAATCGGTTGGGATTCACCAGGTGGATTCTAACACATTAGTGCAAGCCCATCTAGACAACATGGCCAAAGAGATAAGAAAGTTGACCTTGGATAAGGACAGAGTGAGCCGCAAGCAGCATGTGACTTTTGTGAGTGTCAAGCTTCAATTGAGGAAGTTAATTGTGACGATCCGGTCGGTCGTCTTAAGAATTAACGCCCCGATCCCCTGTTAACTGTCTGCCCCAAGTCTATTTCTGCTTAATTGAATTGCCGGGACGTTCGGTTTTGAGTTCCGGAGAGTCTTGGGACATTTATACCCTAAATGAGAGCTTAAGTGTTGGAACGTTGCCCGTAGTTAGAGCAGTGTGAAGACGGTCTTGGAATGGAAATCCGATGGTTTTGTTAGGTCCGTTAGGTGATTTCGGGGTTGGGAGCGTGTTCGAAATGTATTTTGGAAATATGTAGCTCATTTAGGCTTGAAATGCCGAAGTTTGAATTTTTGGAGTTTCCGGTCCGATAGTGAATTTTTGATCCGAGGGTCAGAATGGAAGTCCGTAAGTTACAGTAGTTCCATCGCAAAATTTGAGTTCATTCGGATAAGTTTAGACGTGTTTCGGCGTCGGATGTGTATTTTAGAATTTTCCTAAGTTTCTAGGCTTGAACCTATGCATAATCGATGATGTTGATGTTAAGAGACGTGTTTTTAAGGCTCGACCTAGTTCAAATAAGGTGTTAGGGTCGGTTGGTGGTTTTGGTTGAGGTCCCGGGGCCTCGGAGTTGTTTCGGATACTTAACGGGTGAAGTTTGAGAATTGTTGTTGCTGAACCAGGCCCCTTCTGGTGTCTTCGCACCTGCAAAGGTTTTCTTCGCAGGTGCGGACTCGCAGGAGCGGTGGCCTTGATCGCAGGTGCGATAAGGGAAGTTTTGGCCAGTGGTCGCAGGTGCGACCTGGGTTACACAGGTGCGGGACCGCAGGCACAACCAAACGACCGCAGGTGTGGCCCCAGGGCATCTTTAGTGACTTCTGCACCTGCGATGCTCTTTCTGCAGGTGCGGTGATCGAGTCCGCAGGTGCGGATTGCCTATGTGTTTTTTTCCAAAAATCCGAGAGTTCATCTCATTATTCTAAAAATCGGGTAAGAGCTCAAGAAGTGGCGATTTTCAGTGGGTTTTGAAGAAAAGGATCTTAGGTAACATTTTCTAATCCTAATCCATTGTTAGACCATTATTTCCCGTTGTTTTCTTT
>MDKI01167032.1:0-20844 GCA_005239505.1 Nicotiana paniculata | reverse complement strand
AGCAATCTCGCCTACTGCCATGTCAACAGAAATAAACTTCGGCTTGATCTCACGAAAGGTTATCTCAGATGTCAGACTGACCAGCAGGTTGCAAGATGGCACAAATCTCATCGAGGAGGGCCATGACGAGGAGAATGGAGATGCGCTTTTTGAGTTTAGGAGAGATGACGAGAAAGTCATTGTTGGGGTAGATAGAGTTGAGATGACAAGGAAGGAAAGTAGAATTAGACATTCCGATGTTACTGATTCATCTATTTTTGCTGAGTTGTCCATTCAAATTGTTCTAAACAAGATACGCTTCCCTCTCCTGTCAAGGAAATCAATGTATCCAAGGTTGTGGAATGCACCAGGAGAGTTGCTTTTAGTAGCCAGGTGTTGTTGTATGACTGAGTTGGTTGGACTCTTTTATAACAGAATTACCAACTTTCAGTTGGCTTCATTTGGGTATCTTAATAATTGGACAATTTTAAACATCCCAACAAGCCATGGGGAGCAAATTCAGTGTGTGATTGTGACTGATTTTGTTCACTTGCTACAAATTGTGGAGTTCGATATTTAAAAGAAGGCTTCATTGGCAATCTCCAAGGCTACATCTGGTAGTACTGGTGAGCAGATCAAACACCTTAGTAGTGGTGGAGGCTTTACATATGAACTCTCACGAACATGGTTGGGGACAAGTAACTTTGAGACTTTTGGAGATGTGGTTATTGCATTTTCATATGTGGACTGTTCCATAATGTTACTTCAAGCTCCATCAGTGAACATCACCATTATGATATCATTGTCTTCGAACCTTGAGGACAAGGTTCTTTTTTAGGGGGGGAGTATTGTTATGAATCAACCCCAGCCCAATAAGGATATTAACAGACAAATAGCTATTGGGCTGAGAACAAACAATAACGTCAGGCTAATTTGGGATCCGGGTTGAGTAGTGAGCCCAAGGACTATTCTATTAAAAGAGTAGTGGCCGGTGATTTTGAGATTATGCATATTGACGAGAACTTTGTTTCCCGCTGTCTCAGTTCTTCTGCTTCTCCCTCTAGCTTTTCTCTTTCTGTTCTCCTCTGTTGGCTCTCTGTATCCTTCGTCTCCGAATGTTCTAGTTTATGTTATTGTAATGAATAACTCTTTGAGTTCATGAATTAAGCCTATCATTTCCCTCGTTTACTTTGTGTTGTAAATTCGGGTTCTTAACAGTTTCCCATCATTAGATAAGGTTTCTTAAAATCTTAGCTGACCGAACCTATTTGATAATCCTGTAATATGTATTTAGTCCACATGCTAAAAAAAAGAGAAAGATTTCTATTATGTATTTAATTACATGTGACGGAAAATACTTATCAGCATCAGACTACATGCACTTATCCATGTTATATATTTTTCACATAAAGTTTATCACTTAATTTTACCTCGGAATAACAATAATATTATTTTTCGTGTGACCTATAGTTCACAGATTCGAGTTATGGAAGCAGTCATTACTACTTGCATTAGGTTAGGCTATCTTCATCACACTCTTGGGGTGCAACCCTTCCCCCGATCATGCAGGAATACAAGATGCTTTGTATACTGGAGTGCTCTTTTTCATGCTTATTTAATAATACTTAGTACTATGTATTTTTATTTCAAGTTATCATGTAATTAAGATATATTAACACAATTCAATACTTGCATTTAGAGGTAGCAAACGAGTAGGTCGAATCTGATATAGACGAGTCGAAAACGGATAAATCAATCTATATTTAATACGGATAGAGAATTGATTAATCGGCGAATAGAATAAACGAATAATGAATATGACCTAAATGTGGACAGGGAAATTAATGTGAGGTTTCCTTTTCAGCATGTGTAAACTGGACGAAAGCAAGTTTCCAGAAAGGAAAGAAAATTTTAATACTAATATGCAATCATCGGAATATAATATTTTAGATTAGAAAAGTCATAAAGTCCATGTAAAGTGGTCGTTGAAAAGTAAAATCTACTAATTCTTGGGTCATAATAATTCATATTTTTATAGTTGAATATTAGACTCTTCAAAGTCTTATGCGTCACTCATAAAAATTGTGCGGGTACCTTATTTGATCGCCCCCATTTAATCTATATTTATTTTTCTAAAACTTTTAATTTGTACCCACTTTTTAAATAACTTCAGCCCCCTTTTCCTCGCTGAGCTGAAGTTCGCCAGTTAAGCTGAAGTTCGCCAGTTACAAAGACAAAACTGCAGCTTTAGAGCTGAAGTTCCCCAGTTACAAAGACAAAAACTTCAGCTCTAGAGCTGAAGTTCCCGAGTTACAATACAAAAGCTTCAGCTCTAGAGCTGAAGTTCCCTAGTTACAAAGACAAAAACTGCAGCTCTATAGCTGAAGTTCCCCAGTTACAAAGACAAAAACTTCAACTCTAGAGCTGAAGTTCCCTAACTACAAAGACAAAACTAGAGCTGAAGCTCCCGTGTTACAAAGACAAAAACTTCAGCTCTAGAGCTGAAGTTCCCCAGTTACAAAACCAAAACTTCAGCTCTAGAGCTGAAGTTTGCAAGCTACTTCAGGCCCGTGTACTAGAATGCTGAAATTTTGCGTGATTTTCTTTGCTACTTCAGCCCCATATGCTGAAGTTATGCAAAAAAGCGGGTACACTTATAACTTTTTTTACAAAGCGAATATAAATTAAAACGTGACACAAAAAATGGATACGGATACAAATACCCTGCGTCACTCCCACTCTCTCAATGGTCCATTCACAACGACTATACGAGCCTGCTACGCCATCACTTAATGAAAAATGTATATATTGTATTAAATTAAAATAAACTAAATAAATTTGTTAAATTATGTATGCAACACATGCAATATTAATTTATTGTCATAATTCAACTTACACAATCAAAGTTTACCATGGTACCAAAAGTTATAGCTAGTAATAAGAGCACAACATTGTTTCTTAACCAACCCATCAAGCAAGTATCACGTTCGACCATGACTCTCAATCCGAGTATGATTAATGGCGAAACTAAAAAAACATTTACTATAAAAGGTGTTTAATATATATTATATACCTCTAAAACGTAATATTTTACGTATGTACACAATACAATTTTTTGACGAAAGGTGATCAGTTGATCGCCCTTATAACCATGTGGCTTCGCCAGGACAAGTGTCTCCAACCCATCATCTAGATCTTATTATAGGCAAGTACCCAACAAGGCAACAGTCAACAAGTGGTACAAGCCTACAAAAGGAAAAATAAGTGGGGTTCTAGGACCCGTTTGTCCATAGTTTTTTTTTCTTTGTTTTTGTTTTTTTATTCAAAAATATATTTATCTATGAAATTTTGTAGATTTTTCAGAAATAAGTTTTTCAAAAATCAAAAAGTGGTTTTGAGTTTTGACCATTTTTACAAGCTTTCCGAAAATTTTGTTTTTCCTACTTACAAAGACGCAAAATTTTATCAAGTGAAAAGTATATTCAAATACAATTTTATATTTTAAATATTACTTTTTAACTTAATTAAAATACTTTTTTTTTTCTTCCTAGAGTCGTACTAATTTTTATGTCCAAATGTCCGCCTTCGAGTCAAACATCAACAGCCTACCAAGTCAATAAAATCAACTTTGTATTTTATTTTTCTTTTTCATTTAATCTTAGTCGTAGCTTTTACCCCACTAGTCAACTACTACAACTTTTCTTCTTTGTTTCCTCGAAAATTCTCACACATCGTATATAAACTATGTAGAGACCCTCTATTTTCTCCACCATATTCTTTCCTCTGTAAACTGCAAAAATCCCCTTAATTTCTCTTCTCTTAATATATTTTTCTCTCAAAATTTTCTAATTTAATTTGTTTCTTCTTGAATTTGAAGATGAATTCAGTTAGATTGATGAGCCTCTCATCTATTATTAGTTTTTTGTTGTTGGTTTTGGTTGAGTTTAGTTTTGGACAAGACATGGCTCCTTCTTCAGCCCCATTTCCTTCAAATGACGGTAACATCTTTTTTCCCTACTTTCATCTTCTTCTTCTTCTTTTGAGTTTAACAAGTCAAACCTCTCTATAACAGCATCATTTGTTCCGAATATTTTTAGATATTGTAGCGAAGTGCTGTTATAGAGAACATATATTATAACATAACATGAAAATTGGTTCCGTACGGATACTCTTATAGAAAGGTCTGACTGTACTAGCTGTGCACAGAGACGGATCCAGGATTTAAATTCTATGGGTTCAATTTTAATATTTTCTACATTGAACCCATTATTTTTTTTAAAGTTATGGGTTCATATCTATTTTTTTGTTGTTGCAATTTTAATGAATTTTTACATATAATTTTTTCCGAAAGATATGAGTTCAGTTGAACCCGTAGTCAGTACACTACATCCACCCATAATAATTTTAATGCTATCAATTCACCTAACAGATAATTACAGCTACTTAACAGCTTATATACAATACATGTTAGTAACCTAAAAAATAAGACAAGCTACAATATAATAGGTTAAGTTGCATTGGTAGAAAATTGTTTTACACTACACAAAGTTAAAGATATAAGTTATATATACGCAGTGTTCAAATTTTTTCTTTTACAATATTAAAGTAGTTTAATACTATGTGATAACAAATTTACAAGTAAACTGATTATATAAATATATTTTTTAACCGATTGTATATAGAACTTAAACTCGTAAAATATTCTTTCTCTTAGATTTTCCATAAATACACTTTAAATATGAAGAAATTGATTTGGAATTTTTTTTGCAGGCACAGCGATTGATCAAGGGATTGCTTATGTTCTTCTACTTGTTGCACTTGCGATTACGTACTTGGTCCATTAGTAACACTCGGTGGAGTTATTTTTTTTAAGCTTATAATCGATTTTTTTATTCATCATTTAAATTCTTTATGTAATTTTCTCCTGTTCAGAATGGAGGATTTTAAAGTTTTGTGATTAAAGGAAATAAGGAAAGAATTCTTATTTGTGATACAAAATTCATTTTTCTACGTTATTGCGAATTATTGTACCTAATTTTTTGTGCCTTTTTGTTACTCGTTAAGCTTGTTTGACCCGTCTAGATAAATAACTTACACAACAAAAACGTCTAGTTATATATATATATAGAGAAAGAGAGAGTTGTTTGCGTTTGAATTTTGACTTTTACTAAAGTCTTTGGGCTTGGGATAAAGTCTTTCAATTTATTATACTAGTTTTTAATTCTAAAATATAACATATATAGTTCTATTAAAACTAATCAAACGAATAGTAAAACATAAATGTCAAAATTCTGATGATACTCTTCAATTATTTATATTTAAAAATTGATAATAAACTTTCAAATACCTCATATCCACCAAGATTAATTGAACATTTCTTTTTTGCATCACCCGCATTTCATGCTCTCTTTTTTCTCCTTATCGATCAATTTTGTAAGAATATTATCAATAACATCAAATCTTATATCACCCATAATCCCTATTTGTTAATATTACACATAATAGCTCCACTGTTGGACTCCTAATTTTTAAGTTTTCTTGTAATTAGGAATTCAAAATGAACCACATTAATTATTTGAAAAATAATACAGTGTGCACCAAAATAGTAAGATATAGACAGAAAAAAGAAAACTAGCTAAAAAATCCATACCAAAAGCACTAAAATGGCAAGTACATGGGCACAAGGCAGGCCATTCATTGGTCTTATACTCAACTTGCGATGACACTCTTAAAATGGATTTCAGTAGAAGTGCCTAATTGCACAGGCACTATTGTATTAAGGGTGTTATTTCGCCTAACTAAGCACTGCAACTTCATACTTTAATTGTTGTGATAGTTTGATGTGTTAGGCATATGTTTTTATGGCCCAAATAATCTGGACGCGATCAATGTCACAAATATATATGGCGTGCACCAATTGAAAATCCATAATAAAATTCAATAATCTCATAAGATTCAGTAATTCAATATTGACCACATTCGTTTCCTTTTTATCAGTACCATCTATCACTTTATATCTAGCAATATAGTCAATAACATGTTCATAATGTGCATGAATAAAAATTCATTACATATCAGCCAAAATTTTTACTAAGAAAATTTTACATATAAACACATGAAAAATGTATGATATTCAACATCTATTTTATATATATAACAAATAAATTTTACCTATATTATGGTCTAACTTTTTGGAATAGAGAATTCGAATAAACCTTTTCCATTCCTAGCTCCTACCCCATCTAATTGATGGGAAGACAAAATGTTCTTCAAAGAGAGATAACTCCACCGAGGAACTTTTAGAAAGTTCTCTTTTTTTTTATAATTTAACACTCACTTATTCCAAATTTACCGGCTCTGATTAACTTGGATACACACCGACACCGAGTATGACTAATTATTATTATTATTATTTTTTTTTTTGAAATTTGCATAACATATTGTGGAAGATTCTAGTTTCAAATTACTTGGAATCACTCCTAATCAACAGATCAAAATTAATCCTAGGAACACTTGTAAAAGTAATATTTTCCGATGGGTTTACGTATTAGGGCTGCTAATTTTCTAACTTTTTTGTAACTCATTCATATTAATTACAAAGTGGAATTTTTATTTTTTCGTTTAAACTATTCAAATATGGGATACATTTATGCTAAAATCGATCATTTGTTGTAACGACTCAGCCGGTCGTTCCGAGAATAATAGCCCAGTTTTTCCGTTTCTGCTTCATTATATGTGGTTCAACTTCATTATGATGTGTTAGATTAGTTGGCTCGGGTTCAGAGCGATTTTTGGAGAGAAATGAGACACTTAGTCTCTTAACTTGGTTCAATAGTTGAAAAAGTCAACCGGAAGTTGACTTATTGGTAAACGATCTAAGAATGTAGATTTTATGGCCCGGATAGCTTCGTTAGGTGATTTGGGACTTAGGAGTGTGTTCAGAATGTGGTTTTGATGTCCGGTGTAGAATTAGGTTGGAATTGGCGAAAGTTAGCTTTTGGCGATTTTCGGTCGGCAATAGAAAATAGGCTATCAGGGTCGGAATGGAATATCGGAAGTTGGAACATGTTCGTAGCGTCATTTTGGATGTGTGTGCAAAATTTCAGGTCAATCGGATGTGTTTTGGATGGTTTCAGTATCTTTGGCGTAATTTAGAAATCTCAAAGTTCATAGGCTTGAATCCGATGTGATTTGGTATTTTGATGTTGTATTGGGTGATTCGAAGGCTCGAGTAAGTTTGCGTGATGTTATGAGATGTGTTGGTATAGTTTGGTTGAGGTCCCGAGGGTCTCGGGTGAGTTTCGAGTTTCGTGTGGTTTCAGACCATTTCTAGTTGCTGATTTTTGGCTTCATGGGTGTACAGTGCGATGGCATAGATCTGGCCGCGTTAGCACAGAAAAAACTTGGAAAAATCTAGTTGTGCTATATGATCGCATAAAGTTTCACGCGATCGCATAGAGTAAACTTTCTGTTGCACTGTCCCGACTTTGGAAGTTTATAACTCACAATCTATAAGGAATTTGAAGATGATCCAAAAATTAAAAGTTGTAACCCTTGATGTCTAGTTTTCAGAAAGTTAAACAAATTGTAATTTGGAGTTTTGTAAAAAAAGTTATTACCATTATACTAGAGGCTATCCAGAAGAGTTGTGGAAGGCTGTTGGAAAAATTTGTTCTACGCGATCGCATGGTAGAGGCCGCGATCGCATAGGGTAAAAGAAGGGCTGATAAATTTTGTTCATCGCGAATGCGAGGCATAGACTGCGTTCGCATAGAGTGATCTTGGAAGAAGTATTTAAACCCCTTCTTCGCGAATTTCAGTTCATTTTTCACCATTGTTGAGCGGTTTTGAAGCTTTTTGAGAGGGAATCAAAGGGAAACACTTGGAGGTAAGATTTTTGACTTCAATACTCGATTCTATGTTGATTTCTGAGTAATTAAAGCTGGAATTAGTGGGATTTAAACCCAAAAATTGGAGAATTAGGGCTTATGATTTGGAGACCTTTGATTGAGGATTTGAGGGGCCATTTGAGGTCCGATTTTGATGTTCTTGATATGTACAGACTCGTGGGAGGATAAGGATTCTTGTGATGTAATTTTTATAGGATTCTGAGATGTGGAACCGGGGGCCGGGTTTGAGTCAAATTCGAAATTTTTCGTCTAATTTGATAATTTTCATGTGGAATTCATTCCTTTAGCGTATATTGATGGTATAAATCTGATTTTGACTAGATTTGGAGCAATCGGAGGTCGATTCGAGGGGCAACAGCATCGCGGGTTAGTATTCGGGCCGGTTTGAGGTAAGTAATGACTGTAAATCTTGTTCTGAGGGTATGAAACCCCGAACTTCGCATTTTCTCACTATTTTCGGAGTGGCGCACATGCTGGATGACGAGTGTATGGTGTGCACTGATTGGGGATTTGGACTTGGTCCTTCCTGTGGAAACTAATGAGTTGCGTTATTTACTTTTAAATTATAGGTTAAATCGTGTTTTCAGACTATTGTTATATTTGGGTTGTAAGCCATGTTTGGGGCCTTGTGCCGACCTGTTAGACCCCTTGGGGGCTTTTACTGCTATTCCTCACTGTGTTGACTTATGATTTACACTCAGTCATATTATGTTTAACTGATTTCGAAACTCAGCTTTATTTACACAATTTTGAGATATAAAATGATATTTTTGAGTCGATTACCCCGTTTTACTGATAGCCCGAGTGAATTTTGAGAGTTTCTGACTGAGTGAGGCCGAGGGCCTGATTGTGAGGATATGATATGCCACAAGATGGCTTGATATTAGAACTTGGGTTGTAGGAGCCCCTCCGGAGTCTGCACACACCCCCAGTGAGCGCAAGTACCTAGTGAGTGCGAGTGCCGAGTGACGAGTGATTGGGAGATATGAGTGACTGTAAGGTTTCCCGGGGGGCTTATTATGAGTGACTGTGAGGTATGCCCGAGGGGATGATTCTGAGTGATGTTACGCCCGAGGGGCAGTTTCTGATACATGTTTTGCCCGAGAGTCTACTTATGATTCATTTCATTTTTACACTAAACTTCTTGGACATTTTTCTGAAATTGGTGGAAATTACACTTTTCAAAGGAGTTTTACTGAAATTGGCTTTTTAAGCGTGATGATTTAACGTATTCACTGTTGGAAAGAAAGAATGTGCTTATTGTGAAATGATGATTTGACTTTATGTGTTTCTTACTGCTCAGAACTGATTTATTTTCATTACTACTGAGTTGGCGTACTCATATTACTCCCTGCACCTTGTGTGCAGATCCATGCGCTAGGGCAGAGTGAACTGTGTATCTGCTCCAGAGACTTCTCGGAGGTTTTGTGAGGTAGCTGCACGCATCCGCAACCCTGCTCTCTCCTGCTTACTATTATAGAGTTTATTTTCTAGAGTTGTATATTTTCTGTAGATGCTCATGACCAGTGACTCCGGGATCTCGGGGTTGTATTTAATATTCGGTGTAGCTTTATCTGTTTTAAAATGATTAAACAAAACCTTCATGGTTATCAGTTTAGTAATGATGTAAATGAAAGATTATTTACGATTTGAGTGTGGATTTGGCTGGCCTAGTTCCACGATAAGCGTCATCCCGACTAGTTTAGATTTGGGATCGTGACAAGTTGGTATCAGAGCGCTAGGTTACATAGGGCTCACCGGTAATGAGCATATTTAGTACAATATTGCGGATCGGTACAAAGACGTCTGTACTTATCTTCGAGAGGCTACAGAACCCTTCGGAAAATCTCACATTCTTGAATTCTTGTCGTGCGAATCCATTTTATTCAGCCAAAAGTGTAACTCTTGAATTCCTTCCATGGATGAGATGTGATTTTAGCATGTTGATAATGGGCCAGTATGGAGGACTTGAGGCCGAATTTTATTCTGTGGCTTGAGAGCTAAGATTTCGATTGTTGAGCCGTGTATTTGGGACTTATATGTCCGTTTTTGTCCTTATTGGTGGGGGTTTTGTGATTGGATGACTATGTGGCGAGTGTTATTCGATTGTGGGGTGTGTTCAAATTGTTTGATTGTGACAAAAGGATTGGCTGGAAATGTGGAAAGAATTATTGAGTGTTTGATTTATGTCTCGAGTTGGCATATGGCTTCAAGTTGTGAGTGTATTGGAAGACCTCTCATGTTGTTTAGTTGTGGAGTGAAGCGGATCGTTCTGTTGTGTTATGAGTTCCTGATGATGTCTTTTGGGGCTGGCCAATGCCCCGGTAGTGTTCATGTATTTGATTAACGGTTTATTCCAACCGTATTAACACTCTTTTGTTATTGTATTCATTGATGGCATCCTGACGTATACGCATAACCAGGGGTAGAATACTCAGTATCTGAGGACGTCATTATAAGGATTCATGGAGGAGAAGCTCTATGCAAAGTTCTCCAAGTGTGAATTTTTGGCTCACTTCAGTAGCATTCTTGGGGCACGTGGTGTCCAGTGAGGGTATCCAGGTGGTCAGACGAGTGTGGAGAGAGATTCCAGAAGCTCAAGATTTCTTTGACCACAGCTCCAGTGTTAGGTCTGCCATCACCTTCAGGTTCTTATACCACGTATTGTGATGCCTCGAGGGTAGGCGTTGGTTGTGTTTAGATGCATAAGGATAAAGTGATTGCGTGATAGCTATGAGTTTCGGAAGGATATAGACAGAGATCAGTTTGAGGCTAAGAAGGCGGAGCTATTTCCCGCGGGGTGTACTGAGGTTGTGTGATCCTTATGTTGTTTTGTAGCAAGTTCACTTTTACCAGTAATTGATATATGTTGCAATTTGAGTTTAGATCACTTGTGGGAGTTGTAACGGATATTGCAATGGTGAATATGAGGTTGTAGATTATTTGGGATGTTAAATGGTTTGAGTTAAATAGCTTATGAGGGATTTAGTTGAATCACCATGTGGTATGGCGGTGGTGTTAGTGTTTGGTCATTATGAGTTACTGGTTGTTTTGATCTATGGCTTTGAGCCAAGTGGGGGAGTCTGCTAGTGATAATTTGGTTGCACGATTATGTGATGTGTTGGGTTCGGTTCGAGGTATACTAGTGAATCAGTTGTGGCTTACAGGGGTTGAGATCGGGGATGACTCGAGTAATGGAAATTTTGGCTACAGGTTCTAATGACTCTATGGGTAATTGGATTTTTTTAATTTATTGAATAATTGAGTTGTAATTGTAAAATGGTGTAGTATGTGCAATGTAGGAATTTTCTTGTTGCTCGAGTATGTGTGGATTACTTCCTGGGGTGTTAGAGTGCTAATGGAGCACATGTCGTTCGGTCCGTTTGATGAGTCTAATTGAGGGTTGAGTAGAGTGGACGTCTCTCAAGAATTGTTCTGATGGATTAAAGGTTAAATATAGCAATTGGTAATCTTCAAGGTGTGTTTGGAATAGAACTGAGATTTACGTTGGAGGGTGTCAAGACTTGTGGCATATCCACATTATCATCGATTCTACATATCAATATCATGAAGGTGAAGGTAATTGCTTTAGATTCGCAGGTAAGTCAGAAGGACTTGGATAAATAGGACAACTTGGTAGTAGGTCGGATCGGCATGATAAGGGATACAATTAGTTCTTTGGGTGTTCATGAGGTAATGAGTTTTTACAGGTGTTTCTTAGCAATGCTCTTGGGTTTTGGTGACCTGCGTAGCTTGGTTGAGTTAGAAGGATTCAGTCCTGACGGCTTGGTGTTGTACAAATGGGATTTGGATAGTTCCTGATGGTTTCTACCACGGTTAGAGATGCATATATTCTACTGGCATGAGGTGCAGGTGATGTATAGTGATTTTTCTTCTAAATGGGATCAAATAGGAAGTTCTTGACTAGTTAGGCGTGTAGTTTCTTGTAGCTCGGAAGGGATTATGAAGTTCTCATGTTTATCATAGGATGGCATGGTGTATGTGGTATGTCGTGTAGAGTTAGATTTGAATGTGTTAAGTCACGGTTTAGTTCTGGAAGGAAGGTCAAAAATTCTTAGGCAGCATTGGCAGTTTCAGATGACTAGGTAGATGATGGCACTATTGGCTGTCTTGATGAGGGTATAAATTTCATAAAGGTCATGTGTGGAGTTAAGGGTGCTTAATTGGTTTAGCGTCGCTCTACTGTTGGATGGACTACTGATATTCAAGGTTGCTTGGTGACACAGAAGGATTTTAAGGGTATCCCTCGTGGAATGGTTGAGTATTAGGAATGTGTTATGTATTCGAGCAGTGGAGTTGAGACCAGATATAGTAATTGGTGCGCTCCATGACTTCGAGACTGGGAGTTCTCATAAACAGGTTATTTTATGGTAATGAACTATGAAGATGCGAGCAATGCTATTCAAATGTTAGTATGTACCATGATTCAGTCATTGTGAACTTTTCGGTGGGTTATCTATCTGTTGTGGGTGACAAAAGTTGATTTAGTGTTATTGGTAGGCCCGTATGAGTGTGTGTTCTACATCGGGTCAGAATTGCTAACTCTGAATTTCTATTGTTGAGGGATGTACCATTCGATTATCATTGAATTTATTCGTGTTCTGGAGTGATGTATGAGTTACCCTTCGGTGTTGCGAGGAGTTGTGATCATTGGTTATAGGTACATATGGTGCGGTTCTAATGGGGCTTATAGCGGGATTTGAGTAAGGTAAGTAATTGGGTATTGCAGATTAAAACATATTGGTTGTGTTCTTTCAGGTTCGTATGGCATGGTATCGTCCGATTCCCCGTGATTAGGGCAACACACTTTGAGTACTGGATGTCGAATTGCGCATGGTTATTGATTTTGAGCAAGGAGACTCAAAGTATTTCATGTGGACCAGCGTGTGAATAGGATCACACATTGTAGAGAAGTTTTGTGGAGGTATGATCCTTGGTGTCAGATTCGTGTGTTTTGATTTTTCGATGAGTGTCAGGCTCTTAGCATGGTGTTGTGAAGGTAATTGTTAATGGCGGGATGGTCCTCTCTTGTGAATCTTTATCTAATTTGATTACATTGGGATGTTGCTATTGAGTGCACGAGTTGCACATGTTAGGGATTTGAATTATATTGATGTGTCATGTCATCAAAGTGGTCGTTTCGGATGGGAAGAGGTCATTGGACCTAGAATGAATACTGTCAGGATTGACTACAACATAGTTGGAAGGATAAATATCGGGAGTCAGCTTAGAAATCTGCTATATTTCCTATTTGGGAAGGGGGAGCTTCATGTCTGACTGGTTGAACAAATGGTTGCTAGTTTCTACGTGTTTCTTTCATCATCGGCAGTATATGAGAGTGTTAGAGTGAGGCTTTGCTTGATAAGATATTATTTACCGGTATTAGGTTGTTTGAGCAGCTATTCTGATTAAGAGTTATCGCTATGAGTGTTTAAGTCATGCGGTATGTTATGTGATTACATCTGGGGTTACAAATATGGCTTGATACATCGTGTTCCGACTTATTCAGTTTATAGTTGTGGAATTTTGATCTTGTAAATTACTTCAGAAGTGGAAATTTGGTTCTAAGGTTTATGGGACAGGTTGGATTTCGAAATTTCAACTATGTTGTGCTTTTGGACCTATATGGGATAGGGTGACGTGTGATCACCCTCAGTTATATGCATGGTGATGTTACACGGTAGTTTGATGGTGTTGGAGAACAATTCCTAACACGTTCTAGGACGAACGTATGTTTAAGTGGGGGAAGATGTAACGACCCGGCCGGTTGTTCCGAGAGTAATAGCCATGTTTCCCCCATTTCTGCTTCATTATATGTGGTTCAGCTTCATTATGTTGTGTTAGATTGGTTGGCTTGGGTTCAGAGCGATTTTTGGAGAGAAATGAGACACTTAGTCTCTTAACTTGGTTGAATAGTTGGAAAAGTCAACCGGAAGTTAACTTATTGGTAAACGACCCCGGAATGTAGATTTTATGGCTCGGATAGCTTCGTTAGGTGATTTGGGACTTAGGAGTGTGTTCGGAATATGGTTTTGATGTCCGGTGTAAAATTAGGTTGGAATTGGTGAAAGTTAGTTTTTGGAGATTTCCGGTCGGCATTAGAAAATAGGGCTATCGGGGTCGGAATGGAAGTCCGCAAGTTGGAACAGGTTCGTAGTGTCATTTTGTATGTGTGTGCAAAATTTCAGGTCAATCGGACATGTTTTGGATGGTTTCGGTATCTTTGGCGGAATTTAGAAATCTCAAAGTTCATAGGCTTGAATCCGATGTGATTTGGTATTTTGATGTTGTTTTGGGTGATTCGAAGGCTCGACTAAGTTTGTGTGATGCTATGGGATGTGTTGGTATGTTTTGGTTGAGGTCCCGAGGGTCTCGGGTGAGTTTCGTGTGGTTTCGGACCATTTCTAGGACATTTCTAATTGCTGGTTTTTGGTTTCAGGGGTGTACAGTGCGATAGCATAGATCTGGCCGGGTTAGTATAGAAAAAATTTGGAAAAATCTAGCTGTGCTATGCGATCGCATAAAGCTTCACGCGATCGCATAGAGTAAACTTTCTGTTGCACTGTCCCGACTTTGGAAGTTTATAACTCACAATCTATAAGGAATTTGAAGAAGTCGATTCAAGGGGAAAGAGCATCGCAGATTAGTGTTCGGGCCGGTTTGAGGTAAGTAATGACTGTAAATCTTGTCCTGAGGGTATGAAACCCCGAACTTCGCATTTTCTCACTATTTTCGGAGTGGCGCACATGATGGATGACGAGTGTGTGGCGTGCACTGATTGGGGATTTGGACTTGTTATTTCCCGTGGCAACTAATGAGTTGCGTATTTACTTTTAAGTCATATGTTAAATCGTGTTTTCAGACTATTGTTATATTTGGGCTGCAAGCCATGTTTGGGGACTTGTGCCGACCTGTTTAGACCCTTTGGGGGCTTTTAGTGTTATTCCTCACTGTGTTGACTTATGATTTATACTCAGCCAGATTATATTTGACTGATTTCGAAACTCAACTTTATTTACACTATTTTGAGATATAAAATGATATTTTTGGGTCGAGTACCCCGTTTTACTGATAGCCCGAGTGGCTTTTGAGAGTTTCTGACTGAGTGAGGCCGAGGGCCTGATTGTGAGGATATGATATTCCACGAGATGGCTTGATATTAGCGCTTGGGCTGTAGGAGCCCCTCCGAAGTCTGTACATACCCCTAGTGAGCGCAGGTACCTACTGAGCGCGCGTGCCGAGTATCGAGTGCCGAGTGACGAGTGACGAATGATTGGGAGGCATGAGTGACTGTGAGGTTTCCCGAGAGGCTGATTATGAGTGACTGTGAGGTATCCCCGAGGAGCTGATTCTGAGTGATGTTACGCCCGAGGGGCAGTTTCCGATACATGTTTTTCTCGAGAGGCTACTTATGATTCATTTCATTTTTACACTAAACTTCTTGGACATTTTTCTGAAATTGGTGGAAATTACACTTTTCAAAGTAGTTTTACTGAAATTGGCTTTTTAAGCATGATGATTTAACGTATTCACTGTTGGAAAGCAAGACTTTGCTTATTGTGAAATAATGATTTGACTTTGTGTTTCTTACTGCTCAGACCTGATTTATTTTCATTACTACTGAGTTGGCGTACTCACATTACTCACTGCATCCAGGTGCTAGGGCAGAGTGAGTTGTGTATCTGTTCCAGAGACTTCTCGGAGATTTTACGAGGTAGCTGCACGCGTCCGCAACCCTTCTCTCTCCTACTTACTATTATAGAGTTTATTTTCCAGAGTTGTATATTTTCTGTAGATGCTCATGACCAGTGACTCCGGGATCTCGGGATTGTATTTAGTATTCAGTGTAGCTTTATCTGTTTTAAAATGATTAAACGAAACCTTCATGGGTTATTAGTTTAGTAATGATATAAATGAAAGATTATTTACGATTTGAGTGTGGATTTGGTTGGCCTAGTTCCACGATAGGCGCCATCCTGACTAGTTTAGATTTGGGGTCGTGACATTTGTATGATAACTAGACCTGTTAAATGGGCCGACCCAACCTGGACCCGAACCCGTTGACTCTTGGCCCGTGGGTCCTTAACCGGGCCGATCCAGTTTACTTTCTTATAGGGGCTTGTCCGGATTTGACCCGTTAATCAAAACATGTTGACCCAACCCGAACCCGTAACCCCCTTAACCCGGACCCTAATAGGCCGAATCTACTTTAATTAAAAAGTTTAAAACTAATAAATGATAATTTTTTTAAAATTTATACATATATACGAACTTGAAATTACTACATGTCCTTGAAGCCAATTAAAATAAAAATGAAAGAAAACCCATATTTTATTAACATTAAAACTTGAGAAAGATATGGAATTCGAAGTGTGTGATACTATATTCTTTCTTCAATGTTTGAATTTAATTTTTTACCACTTGTCTGAATATATATATATGTGAGCTGGTCCGCGCCGGTTGACCCGTGGGTCAGCTACCGGTTCGGGTCCGGTTCAGTATGTCAAACTATTATAGCCCCGCCCAAGCCCCTTAAGTTAATGAATTGGTCTGGTTAGGATTTCGTGGGTCATGAGCCGATTAAAGGGTCAATTTTAATAGGTTATGCGGGGTGGTTCGTGGGTCGACCCGGCCCATTTGACAGGTGTAATGACAATTACATCTTGAACAACCAAGAACTTGGATTTTGGAGGAAGCTGATCTCATGTAAAACAAATAAAACCATGTCTATATCATGGAAAATTTATAAATTTATTATAAAATATACTAGCAAATGGAATTGAAACTCGATATGATTGTGATATCTGAACCTCCATAACTTTATTCTAATAATTCAATTTTAAATGATGGGAAACTTTAATAAAAAGGACTAGTCCACGTAAGGTATTAACTTATATTTTGTTGTTAACGTTTAAATTGTGTCACATGCTTATAATTTAATTAATTTGTTTTAAAAAAAAAAGGAACCAAGCAGCTTCCTCTATTTATCCAATAAATTCACAACAACTATCAGCATTTTTTAAATATAAATCACGTGCCTGAAAATAATTTACTTAAATATAAAAAAAAAAATTAGTATAAAAACAGAACATATGAATTAAATAAAATTATGTCAAAACATTTTCTTCGGTCAAACCATGTGAACCATCTTATTTAAAGTCTAAGCCCATCATTTCTGTCCAAAATCTCTTGCCAAAAACATATTAAATTCCATAGCCATTTCCTTTAAATGTCCAAAATTCATATCACTCCCTAGTCCCAACTCTATACTTATTCACAACCTTATTATCTCATTATTTTCTTGTTTACTCAACTTAATTTCTTGCTTATCAAAATGGATGTCAAGAATTGGTACAAAATTTTTAGCACAAGAAGCAGAAGTATTCGACTAGGAAGATATTATCATGATGAAAAAACAGTACTGAAAGAGTCATTTTCTAAAAGTAGAGGTACCAAAAGTTCAATTTGGAAAGTTTTGTGGAAGAGACTGTCAAAGGAGAATAAGGAAATGAAGAAGAGATTAAGGTTTGAGAGTCCTAAGTCTGTGCATGTAAAAGTTCCTCGTTATGATAAATACACTTATTCTCAGAATTTTGACAATGGTTTCAATTGGGATGAACCCAAATCATTCTCTCTTCGTTTTGCTGATCCATCCAAACTCCTTCTTAAGTGATTAATAGAAATGTAAATCACTTGATTAGTGTAAATTAAGGGCATGCAGGAGCTTTTTAATTTCTGTAGTATACGATGTTTCTTCTTAGTGGAAGCGGATCTGCAGCAATAACGACTTGTGTCACCGGTCGTCGGAAATCCTCACGAAGCGGATAAATTTCTTTGTCCGCAGCCTACTACGCCTCTATAAGATGCAGAGAACTATTCCTAGCCGCCCTCTCGTATGAATAAGTGAGTATCCCAACACCCATAGTGATATTTATATAGACTGTACTAAAACTTAGGGTTAGACCTAATGGGTCGGTAATTAGCTAGCACCCCTTGTAGGTTTACCAAAAGGCTATTTTTTCCAACAATTTCCTTGGAAATTTTTGTTGTGTAACTCTTGGATTAATGTGGGGGAGCTCTTCTCGGAGAAGCAGCATTCTGATCCCATATAGTAGAATAAACAAACATATCAAAAATCAGATACATTTATTTTAGGTAATTTTATTGTTGTAATGCATTAGTAATAGTATTTAAACTCGATAGGATTGTGAAATTTGAACCTCCACAACTTTACTGTATAATTTTCCTGGTTTACCATTCGGTGTTCGCGTTTTTCTTTGGAACTCGACTAACTTGCATTGACGTGGGACATTTCACTCTGGGGGACAAAACGTTCCCTATCAAAGATGATTCTATTTCGAAGATTCGAACTTGAGATCTGGTTAAAGAGAAGAAGTACTTATCACTCAACTATAAATGTTGGTAGTTTTATTGTATAGTATTAAGAAACTAAGCTCAAAGTACCAATAAGAAACAATAAAATATAGACAAGAGACTAGAGAGGAAAGAGATGAGAGATTCTTATTTCTTACATGTATTCAAGTATTTTCCAAGTGTGTACAATATCATTTCTCATCCTCTATTTATAGTATTACATAGAGGTATACAAAAACAATACCATAAACATGGCGTTAAGTATTTGAGATCATGCAGGAAGATTATGGAGGTATGGGAGTTAACCATAAGTATTGGAGTAGTGAGAGTTATGGAGATAATGGAAAAGAGTAGTGGGTTTTATTCATTTAGGAGTTACGGACATCCATCATAATCTAATGTTTCATAATCCCCCCCTCCTGAATGTCCATAGATAATGTGCGTCGTTAAAACTTTACTAGGAAAAACTCTGTGGGAAAAAATCCTAGTGAAGAAAAAAGAGTACACATATCATGTAATACGCATTATTTGCTGCCTTATTAAAAAATCTTGCCAGGAAAATCCATTGGGATAAAACCTTAGCTAAAGGAAAAGTGCAATGTGTGCTATACTCCCCTGACAAAAATATCACATGATATCTTAGAGACGATGAATTCCAATCTTGTATAACAACTTCTTAATTGCTGAAGTCGGCAATTCCTTGTGAAGAAGTTTGTTAAATTATCTCTTGAATATAATTTGTTGAACATCGATCATGTCTGAAATAGATCTTTGGTGAAATATGCTCTATTTTGTCTCTTTTGATAGTCCTTCTTTCAGTTAATCTATGCATGCAGTATCGTCTTCAATGTAATTGGAATCTTATTGAATATCATAATATAGCAGTACCCTCACGTGCAAATAGATTTTTTGAAGAACGAACTTTAAAAATGCCTGCATTTGCAAAACCAATAAAAATTTGACAGTATTTGTTAGAATAAATAAATCGTTATCAAGGATTTCTTTTGCAATATAACACTAATGGTATTTCAATATCTCCACATAGGAGTAAAACTATATCTTGCAAGCATACTGTTATACTCATGATTTTAACAAGATACATTAGTGACCAATTGCACTAGACACAAAAATAATCTTGTACGCCATAATTTCTCTAATTCACATAAGGATTTGCTGAAGTTTTATTTAATAAATTTCTTGGGAAACTTAGTATGCTTCAGAATAATTGAAATCCTTCATGGATTTTCATTATATGCATATCAATGTATTATCAGACCAAAACCTGAAATGATTGTATCCACCACAAGAGAACATGTCTACATATAATCAATGCTAGGATATTTACAAATCTTCTTATGCCACATGTCATCTTTATGTCTATCGACTTGTTTTTTTATTTAACTTTTCGCACAAGAACACATTTATACCTCCAATGCTTTATACTTTCAGGTGTTGGGACTATCCGTCCAACTTCACATATTTTTTTAGTTGAAGTTAATTTTCATTGCGTATTTTTCATTTGGTCAATCACTTATCTGTCCAAATTCCATGGCAGATTTGAGCTTAAGATCCTCGTCAATATTAATATTATTAAGCGCTATATTATATTAACAACATCGTCGACGATCATTGTACATCGGTTCCATCATCACTCAATAAATACATAACATATCTAGATCTCATTATTTTCAGGTACCTGAGCCTCTCCCCTGAGGTCTTATAAAATGTTGTGGCGTGGTGCTCTTCTAGAGAAATTGCCCCCTTATTATGACCATCTTGACCATTTTCTCCTCTCTTCTTCAAGGAGTTTTTATCTTTGGAACTGATTGGTCTATTACACTTCATGTGTGTCATAACTTTGTCCATCATGGACTTTAATCTATTTGGAGCATTAGCAGCTGAAATATGACATTTAGCTTTGGGTCAGCAAATGCGCCTGGCAATATTTTGCAAATGAATTATCACTTGAACTTCAAGTTCATATTTTCTTGTATGAGAATCTAGGTGTACTTATAATAATTCATTCCATATATTACTTTTTCAGCTTCCCATTTTCTCTCCCTAATATTGGGATCACCAACACATCCCTAACCTTCTTTGGGACTCATCTTTGTGCATTGTGGTGGAACAATTAAATTATATAGCACATCCATATCTCTATATGGAAATTATTTGATTCATGACCCTGAACCAATTAAGATAGGGAGAATTTATCATAACTTGTTGGCTAGACGTATACAAGTGCTGCTGTATATTATATAATACACCACCTACCAAATTTCTATTTAGAAGTTTTGTTCTCATAACCAATGATTTAACTTAATTGGAGGCATACAATTTCTGTAAAACAAACTTTAATTAAACCAACATTAACAAGATAAATTATCATAATTTATATTCTGGAAATGGGCTCTAATAATTTGAGCAAGCAACCTTGGAAAAGCCAAATTGCAAGTTGATGACAAACGCACATGTGACCATATAGTAGATGCATCTATTAAAATTATATAATAGTAAACGGTCCACATGGCAGGTGACTGGACATATATATATATATATA
>ML353729.1:0-23543 GCA_005239505.1 Nicotiana paniculata | reverse complement strand
ACCGGATCGCATGATATTTTTCCGGGACATCAAATAAAACCCAAGAAACCATAACCAAATCTTCAAAATGATCAAGTTACATTTTTTGGTATTTTATGGCAATTAAACTGGCATTGCGCCAGTCGTGCCTGCATTATCGCCTGCCATGGTCCAGGCCAAACGCCTTGGTATCGAGCCGGTATCGGATATCATGATATTTGTCCAGGACATCAAATACGACCCAAGGATATACATAACCAACACTTCGAAATGATCAAGTAACATTTTTTGGCATATTATGGCAATTAAACTGAAATTCCCTCAGTTGTGCCTGTATTATCGCCCGCCATGGTCCAGGCCAGACGCCTTGGTACGGAGCCGGTACCGGATCGCATGATATTTGTCTGTGACATTAAATACGACCCATGGAACCATAACCAACGCTTCGAAATGATTAAGTTATATTTTTTGGCATTTTATGGCAATTAAATTGGAATTCCGCCAGTCATGCCATTATTATCGCCTGCCATGGTCCAAGTCGGAGGCCTTGGTACAGAGGCGGTACCGGATCGCATGATATTTTTTTGGGACATCAAATACTACCCAAAGAACTATACCGACGCTTCGAAATGATCAAGTTACATGTTTTGGCATTTTATGGCAATTAAACTGGCATTGCGCCAGTCGTGCCTGCATTATCGCCTGCCATGGTCCAAGTCGGAGGCCTTGGTACAGAGGCGGTACCGGATCGCATGATATTTTTTTGGGACATCAAATACTACCCAAAGAACTATACCGACGCTTCGAAATGATCAAGTTACATGTTTTGGCATTTTATGGCAATTAAACTGGAATTCAGCCAGTCGTACCCGTATTCTCGCCTGCCATGGTCCAGGGCGGAGGCCTTGGTATGGAGCCGATACCGGATCGCATGATATTTTTCCGGGACATCAAAATACGAACCAAGGAAACATAAAAAATGCTTGAAAATGATCAAGTTACATTTTTAGGCATTTTATGTCAATTAAACTGGAATTCTACAAGTCGTGCATGTATTATCGCCTGATATAGTCCAGGCCGAACGCCTCGGTACAGAGCCGGTACCGGATCGCATGATATTTGTCCAGGACATCAAATACGACCCAAGGAACCATAACCAACGGTTTTAAATGATCAAGTTACTTTTTTTGGCATTTTATGGCAATTAAACTGGAATTCTGTACGTCGAGCCTGTAATATCTCCTGCCATGGTCCAGGCCGGATGCCTTGGTACGGAGCCGATACCGGATCGCATGAAATTTCTCCAGGACATCAAATACGACCCAAGGAACCATAACCAACGCTTCAAAATTATCAAATTACATTTTTTGGTATTTTATGGCAATTAAACTGGAATTGCGCCACTCATGCCTATATTATCGCCTGCCGTGGTCCAGGTTGGACTCCTTGGTACGGAGCCGGTATTGAATCTCATGATATTTGTCTGAGACATCAAATACGACCAAAGGAACCATAACCAACACTTCAAAATGATCAAGTTACATTTTTTGGCCTTTTATGGCAATTAAACTAGAACTCTGTCAGTCGTGCATGTATTATCGCCTACCATGGTCCAGGCCGGACGCCTTGGTACGGAGCCAGTACCGGATCGCACGATATTTGTCCGGGATATCAAATATGACGCAAGGAACTATAACCAATGCTTCGAAATGATCAAGTTACATTTTTTGACAATTTATGGCAATTAAACAGGAATTCCGCCAGTCGTGCCTGTATTATCGCCTGCCATGGTCCAGGCCAGACGCCTTGGTACGGAGCCGGTAACGGATTGCATGATATTTGTCCAGGACATTAAATATGACCCAAGGAACCATAACTAACGCTTCGAAATGATCAAGTTACATTTTTTGGCATTTTATGGCCATTAAACTAGAATTCCGCTAGTCGTGCCGGTATTATCGCCATCCATGGTCCAGGCCGGACGCCTTGGTATGGAGCAGGTACCGGATCGCATGATATTTTTTCGGGACATCAAATACAACCCAAGAAACCATAACAAAATCTTCAAAATGATCAAGTTACATTTTTTGGCATTTTATGGCAATTAAACTGGCATTGCGCCAGTCGTGCCTGTATTATCGCCTGCCATGGTCCAGGCCAAACGCCTTGGTATCGAGCCGGTATTGGATATCATGATATTTGTCCAGGACATCAAATACGACCCAAGGATACATAACCAACACTTCGAAATGATCAAGTAACATTTTTTGGCATATTATGGCAATTAAACTGGAATTCCCTCAGCTGTGCCTCTATTATCGCCCGCCATGGTCCAGGCCGGACGCCTTGGTACGGAGCCAGTACCGGATCGCATGATATTTGTCCGTGACATTAAATACGACCCATGGAACCATAACCAACGCTTCGAAATGATTAAGTTATATTTTTTGGCATTTTATGGCAATTAAATTGGAATTCCGCCAGTCGTGCCATTATTATCGCTTGCCATGGTCCAAGCCGGAGGCCTTGGTACAGAGGCGGTACCGGATCGCATGATATTTTTTTGGGACATCAAATACTACCCTAAGAACTATACCGACGCTTCGAAATGATCAAGTTACATTTTTTGGCATTTTATGGCAATTAAACTGGAATTCAGCCAGTCGTACCCGTATTCTCGCCTGCCATGGTCCAGGCCGGAGGCGTTGGTATGGAGCCGATACCGGATCGCATGATATTTTTCCGGGACATCAAATACGAACCAAGGAAACATAACAAACGCTTGAAAATGATCAAGTTACATTTTTAGGCATTTTATGTCAATTAAACTGGAATTCTACAAGTCGTGCATGTATTATCGCCTGACATAGTCCAGGCCGAACGCCTTGGTACAGAGCCGGTACCGGATCGCATGATATTTTTCCAGGACGTCAAATACGACCCAAGGAACCATAACCAGCGGTTTTAAATGATCAAGTTACTTTTTTTTTGGCATTTTATGGCAATTAAACTGGAATTCTGTCAGTCGTGCCTGTATTATCGCCTGCCATGGTCCAGGCCGGATGCCTTGGTACGGAGACGGTACCGGATCGCATGATATTTTTCCAGGACATCAAATACGACCCAAGGAACCATAAACAACGCTTCGAAATTATCAAATTACATTTTTTGGTATTTTATGGCAATTAAACTGGAATTGCGCCACTCATGCCTGTATTATCGCCTGCCGTGGTCCAGGTTGGACTCCTTGGTACGGAGCCGGTATTGAATCTCATGATATTTGTCTAAGACATCAAATACGACCAAAGGAACCATAACCAACGCTTCAAAATGATCAAGTTACATTTGTTGGCCTTTTATGGCAATTAAACTAGAACTCCGTCAGTCGTGCATGTATTATCGCCTACCATGGTCCAGGCCGGACGCCTTGGTACGGAGCCAGTACCGGATCGCACGATATTTGTCCGGGATATCAAATATGACGCAAGGAACTATAACCAATGCTTCGAAATGATCAAGTTACATTTTTTGGCAATTTATGGCAATTAAACTGGAATTCCGCCAGTCGTGCCTGTATTATCGCCTGCCATGGTCCAGGCCGGACGCCTTGGTACGGAGCTGGTACCGGATCGCGTGATATTTTTCCGGGAGATTAAATATAACCCAAGGAACCATAACCAACACTTCGAAATGATCACATTGCATTTTTTGGAAATTAAACTACAATTCCGCCAGACGTGCCTTTATTATCTCCATTCATGGTCCAGGCTGGGTGCCTTGGTATGGAGAAGGTATCGGATCGCATGATATTCTTCCGGGACATCAAATACAGCCTAAGGAACCATAACCAACTCTTCTAAATGATCAAGTCAAATTTTTGTGCATTTTATGGCAATTAAACTGGAATTCCGTCAAGTCATGCCTATATTATCGCCTGCCATGGTCCAGGCCGGACGCCGTGGTACGTAGCCGGTACCGAATCGCGTGATATTTGTCCGAGACATCAAATATTACCCAAGGAACCATAACCAACACTTCGAAATGATCAAGTTACATTTTTTGGCATGTTATGGCAAATAAACTGGAATTGCGCCAGTCATGCCTGTATTATCGCCTGCTGTGGTCCAGGTTGGACTCCTTGGTACGGAGCCGGTACCCAAAATCATGATATTTGTCAAAGGCATCAAGTAAGACAAAGGAACCATAAACAACGCTTCGAAATGATCAAGTTAATTTTTTTGGTATCTTATGCCAATTAAACTGGAATTCCGCAAGTCGTGCCTGTATTATCGCTTGCCATGGTCCAGGCCGGACGCCTTGGTACGGATCCGTTACCGGATCACATGATATTTTTTCAGGACATCAAATACGATCAAAGAAACCATAACCAATGCTTCGAAATGATCAAGTTACATTTTTTGGCATTTTATGGCAATTAAACTGGAATTCTGCCAGTCCTGCCTGTATTATCGCATGCCATGGTCCAGGCCGGACACCTTGGTACGGATCTATTACCGGATCACATGATATTTTTCCGGGACATCAAATACGACCCAGGGAACCATAACCAACACTTTGAACTGATAAAATTATATTTTTTGGCATTTTATAGAAATTAAACTGGAATTCCGTCAGTCGTGCATGTATTATCGCCTACCCTGGTCCAGGCCGGACGCCTTGGTACTAGCCGGTACCGGATCGCATGATATTTTTCCAGGACATCAAATACGACCCAAGGAACTATAATCAATACTTTTAAATGATCGAGTTACATTTTTTAGCATTTTATGGCAATTAAACTGGAATTCCGCCAATCGTGCGTGTATTATCGCGTGCCATGTTCCAGGCCGGACGCCTTGGTACGGAGCCAGTACCGGATCGTATGATATTTTTCTGGGACATCAAATACGACCCAAGGAACCATAAAGAACGTTTTGAAATGATCAGGTTAAAGTTTTTGGCATTTTATGGCAATTAAACTGGAATTCCGCCAGTCGTGTCTTTATTATTCCCTACCATGGTCTAGGCCGGAGGCCATGGTACGAAGCTGGTACCGGATCGCATGATATTTTTTCGAGAAATCAAATACGATCCAAGGAACCATAACCAACGTTTCGAAATGATCAAGTTACACTTTTTGGAATTTTAAGTCAATTAAAATGGAATTCCGCAAGTCGTGCTTGTATGATCGCCTGCCATAGTCTAGCCGGACGCCTTGGTATGGAGCCGGTACCATATCGCATGATATTTGTTTGGGTCATCAACTACGACCCACGGAACCATAACCAACGCTTCGAAATGATCAAGCTACATTTTTTGGCATTTTATGGCGATTAAAATGGAATTTCGCCAGTCATGCCTGTATTATTCCCTGCTATGGTCCAGGCCGGACGCCTTGGTTTGGAGCCGGTACCGGATCGCATGATATTTTTCTGTGACATCAAATATGACCCAATAAACCATAACCAACGCTTCAAAATGATCAAGTTACATTTCTTGGCATTTTATGGCAATTAAACTGGAATTCCTCCAGTCGTGCCTGTATTATCGCCTACCATGGTCCAGGCCAGACGCCTTGGTACGGAGCCGGTACCCGATCGCATGATATTTTTCCGAGTCATCAAATACGACCCAAGGAACCATAATAAACGCTTCGAAATGATCAAGTTACATTTTTTTGCATTTTATGGCAATTAAACTGGAATTCCACCAATCATGCTTGTATTATCGCTAACCATGGTCCAGGTCGAACGCCTTGGTACGCAGCCATATCGGATAGCATGATATTTTTCTGGGACATCAAATACGACCCAAGGAACCATAGCCAACGCTTCGAAATGATCAAGTTACATTTTTTGGCATCTTATGTCAATTAAACTGGAATTCCGCAAGTCGTGCCGGTATTATCGCCTGCCATAGTCTAGGCCGGACGCCTTGGTACATAGCCGGTACTAGATCGCATGATATTAGTCTGGCACATCAAATACGGCACAAGGAAACATAGCACACGCTTCGAAATGATCAAGTTATATTTTTTGGCATTTTATGGCAATTAAATTGGAATTCCGCTAGTCGTGCTTGTGTTATCGCCTGCCATAGTCCAGGCCGGACGCCTTGGTACGGAGACGGTACAAGATTGCCTGATATTTTTTCGGGACATCAAATACAACCCAAGTAACCATAGCCAACGCTTCGAAATGATCAAGTTACATTATTTGGCATTTTATGGCAAGTAAATTGGAATTCCGCCAGTTGTGCCTGTATTATCGCCTGCCATGGTCCAGGCCGGACGTCTTGGTACGGAGGCAGTACCGGATAGCATGATATTTTTTCGGGACATTAAATACGACCCAAGGAACCATAACCAACGCTTTGAAATGATTAAGTTATATTTTTGGCATTTTGTGGCAATTAAATTGGAATTCCGCCAGTCGTGCCTGTAGTATCGCCTGCCATAGTCCAGGCCGGAGGCCTTGGTACGGAGCCGGTACCGGATCACATGATATTTTTTTGGGACATCAAATACGACCCAAGGAAGCATAACCAACGCTTTGAAATGATCAAGTTACATTTTTGGCATTTTATGTCAATTAAACTGGAATTCCGCAAGTCGTGCTTGTACTATCGCCTGCCATTGTCCAGGTCGGACGCCTTGGTACTTAGCCGGTATCAGATTGCATGATATTTTTCTGGGACATCAAATACAACCCAAGTAACCATAGCCAACGCTTTGAAATGATCAAGTTACATTTTTTGGCATTTTATGGCAATTAAATTGGAATTCCGCTAGTTGTGCCTGTATTATCGCCTGCCATGGTCCAGGCCGGACACCTTGGTACGGAGCCGGGACTAGATCGCATGATATTTTTTCTGGACCTCAAATACGACCCAAGGAACCATAACCAACATTTTAAAATGATCAAGTTACATTTTTGGCATTTTATGTCAATTAAACTTGAATTTCGCAAGTCGTGCCACTATTATCGCTTGCCATAGCCCAGACCGGATGTCTTCGTAGGGAGCCGATACCAGATTGCATGATATTTTTCTTGGACGTCAAATACGACCCAAGGAACCATAAATAATGCTTCAAAATGATGAAGTTACATTTTTTGGCATTTTATGGCAATTAAATTTGAATTCCGCTAGTCGTGCTTATGTTATCGCTTGCCATAGTCCAGGCCGGACGCCTTGGTACGGAGACGGTACCAGATTGCTTGATATTTTTTCGGGACATCAAATACAACCCAAGTAACGATAGCCAACACTTCGAAATGATCAAGTTATATTTTTTGGCATTTTATCGCAAGTAAATTGGAATTCCGCAAGTTGTGCCTGTATTATCGCTTGCCATGGTCCAGGCCGGACGTCATGGTACGGAGGCGGTACCGTATTGCATGATATTTGTACGGGACATTAAATACGGCCCAAGGAACCATAACCAACGCTTTGAAATGATCAAGTTATATTTTTGGCATTTTGTGGCAATTAAATTGGAATTCCGCCAGTCGTGCATGTATTATCGCCTGCCATAGTCCAAGCCGGAGGCCTTGGTACGGAGCCAGGACCGGAGCGCATGATATTTTTTTGGACATCAAATACGACCCAAGGAACCACAACCAACGCTTCGAAATGATCAAGTTACATTTTTGGCATTTTATGTCAATGAAACTGGAATTCCGCAAGTCGTGCTTGTAAAATCGCCTGCCATAGTCCAGGTCGGACGCCTTGGTACAGAGCCGATACCAGATTGCATGATATTTGTATGAGACATCAAATACGACCCAAGGAACCATAACCAACTCTTCGAAATGATCTACTTACATTTTTTGCATGTTATGGCAATTAAACTTGAATTCCGCCAATCGTGCCTGTATTATCGCCTGCGATGGTATAGGCGGGACGCCTTGGTACGGAGACATATGGGATAGCATGATATTTGTCTGGGACATCAAATATGACCGAAGGAACCATAACCAACGCTACGAAATGATCAAGTTACATTTTATGGAATTTTATGTCAATTAAACTGGAATTCCGCAAGTCGTGCATGTATTATCGCCTACCATAGTCCAGGCCGGATGCCTTAGTACAGAGCAGGTACCGGATCGCATGATATTTTTTCGGGACATAAAATACAACCCAAGGAACCATAACCAACGCTTCGAAATGATCAAGTTACATTTTGTGGCATTTTATGTCAATTAAACTGGAATTCCGCAAGTCGTGCATGTATTATCCCTTGCCATAGTCCAGGCTGGACGCCTTGGTAAAGAGCAGGTACCGGATCACATGATATTTTTTTGGGACATGAAATACGACCCAAGGAATCATAAACAATGCTTTGAAATGATCAAATTATATTTTTCGCATTTTATGTCAATTAAACTGGAATTCCGCAAGTCGTGCCTGTATTATCGCCGTCCATGGTCAAGGTCGGAGGCCTTGGTACTGAGCCAGTACCAGATTGCATGATATTTTTCCGGGACATCAAATACAAACCAAGTAACCATAGCCAACGCTTCGAAATGATCAAGTTACATTTTTTGGCATTTTATGGCAATTAAATTGGAATTCCGCTAGTTGTGCTTGTACTATCGCCTGCAATGGTCCAGGCCGGACGCCTTGGTACGGAGCCGGGACCAGATCGCATGATATTTTTTATGGACCTCAAATACCACCCAAGGAACCATAACCAACGTTTTAAAATGATCAATTTACATTTTTGGCATTTTATGTCAATTAAACTTGAATTCCGCAAGTCGTGCCACTATTATCGCTTGCCATAGTCCAGGCCGGACGCCTTGGTAGGGAGCCGATACCAGATTGCATGATATTTGTTCGGGACGTCAAATACGACCCAAGGAACCATAAATAACGCTTCGAAATGATCAAGTTACATTTTTTGGCATTTTATGGCAATTAAATTGGAATTCCGCTAGTCGTGCTAATGTTATCGCCTGCCATAGTCCAGGTCGGACGCCTTGGTACGGAGACGGTACCAGATTGCATGATATTTTTTTGGGACATCAAATACAACCCAAGTAACCATAGCCAATGCTTCGAAATGATCAAGTTACATTTTTTGGCATTTTATGGCAAGTAAATTGGAATTCCGCCAGTTGTGCCTGTATTATCTCTTGCCATGGTCCAGGTCGGACGTCATGGTACGGAGGAGGTACCGGATTTAATGATATTTGTACGGGACGTTAAATACGACCCAAGGAACCATAACCAACGCTTTGAAATGATCAAGTTATATATTTGGCATTTTGTGGCAATTAAATTGGAAATCCACCAGTCGTGCTTGTATTATCGCCTGCCATAGTCCAGGCCGGAGGCCTTGGTACGGAGCTGGTACCGGAGTGCATGATATTTTTTTGGGACATCAAATACGACCCAAGGAACCATAACCAACGCTTCGAAAGGATCAAGTTACATTTTTGGCATTTTATGTCAATTAAACTGGAATTCCGCAAGTCGTGCATGTATTATAGCCTGCCATAGTCCAGGCCGGACGCCTTGGTAAAGAGCCAATACCGGAATGCATGATATTTGTCCGGGACATAAAATACGACCCAAGGACCCACAACGAATGCTTCAAAATAATCATGTTACATTTTTTGGCATTTTATGGCAATTAAACTGGAATTGCGCCAGTCATGCATGTATTATCGCCTGACATGGTCCAGGCCGGACGCCTTGGTATGGACCCGATACCGGATCACATGATATTTGTCCAAGACATCAAATACGACCCAAGGAACCATAACCAACACTTCGAAATGATCAAGTTACATTTTTTGGCATTTTATGGCAATTAAATAGGCATTCTGCCAGTCGTGCCTGTATTATCGCCTTCCATGGTCCAGGCCGGAGGCCTTGGTACAGAGAAGGTACCGGATCTCATAATATTTTTCCGACACATCAAATACGACCCAAGGAACCATAACCAATGCTTCGAAATGATCAAGTTACATTTTTTGGCATTTTATGGCAATTAAACTGGAATTGCGCCAGTCATGCATGTATTATCGCCTGACATGGTCCAGGCCGGACGCCTTGGTACGGAGTCGGTATTGGATAGCATGATATTTTTCCGGGTCATCAAATACGATCCAAGGAACCATAACCAATGCTTCTAAATGATCAAGTTACATTTTTTAGCATTTTATGGAAATTAAACTGGAATTCCGCAAGTCGTGCCTGTATTATCGCCTGCCATAGTCCAGGCCGGACGCCTTGGTAAGGAGCCGGTATCGGATATTATGATATTTGTCCGGGACATTAAATATGAACCAAGTAACCATAACCAACGCTTCGAAATGATCAAGTTAAATTTTTTGACATTTTATGGAAATTAAACTAGAATTGCGCTAGTCGTGCCTATATTATCGCCTGCCATGGTCCAGGCTGGATGCCTTGGTACGGAGACGGTATCAGATAGCGTGATATTTGTCCGGGACATCAAATAGGACCATGGGAACCATAACCAACGCTTCCAAATGATCAAGTTACATTTTTTGGCATTTTATGGCAATTAAACTGGAATTCCGCAAGTCGTGCCTGTATTATCACCTCCCATGGTCCAGGCCGGACGCCTTGGTATGGAGCCGGTATCGGATAGCATGATATTTGTCCGAGATATCAAATACGACCCAAGGAACCATAACCAACGCTTCAAAATGATCAAGTTACATTTTTTGGCATTTTATGCCAATTAAAATGGAATTCCGCCAGTCGTGCATGTATCATCGCCTGCCATGGTCCATGCCAGACGCCTTGGTACGGAACAGTTACCGTATAGCATGATATTTGTCCGAGACATTAAATATGACTGAAGGAACCATAACCAATGCTTCGAAAAGATCAAGTTACATTTTTTGGCATTTTATGGAAATTAAACTGGATTTCCGGCAATCGTGCCTGTATTATCGCCTGCCATGGTCCATGTCGGACGCCTTGGTATGGAGCCGGTACCGAATCGCATGATATTTGTCCGGGACATCAAATACGACCCAAGGAACCATAACCAACTCTTCGAAATGATCAAGTAGCATTTTTTGGCATTTTATGGTTATTAAACTGGTATTCCGCCAAGTCGTGCCTGTATTATCGCCTGCCACGGTCCAGCCCAGACGCCTTGGTATGTAGCCAGTTCCGAATCGCATGATATTTGTCCGGGACGTAAAATACAACACAAGGAACCATAAGCAAACCATTTTTTGGCATTTTATGGCAATTAAACTAGAATTCCTCCAGTCGTTCCTGTATTATCGCCTGCCATGGTCCAGGCCGAACGCCTTGGTACGTAGCCGTTACCGGATCACATGATATTTGTCCGGGACATCAAATACGACCGAAGGAACCATAACCAACGTTTCGAAATGATCAAGTTACATTTTTTGGCATTTGATGGCAATTAAAATGGAATTCCGCCAGTCGTGCATGTATTATCGCCTACCATGGTCCAGGCCAGACGCCTTGGTACCGAGCTGGTACCGGATAGCATGATATTTTTTCGGGACATCAAATACGACCGAAGGAACCATAACCAACGTTTCGAAATGATCAAGTTACATTTTTTGGCATTTTATGGCAATTAAACTGGAATTTTGCCAGTCGTGCCTGTATTATCGCCTGCCATGGTCCAGGACGGATGCCTTGGTACCGAGCTGGTACCAGATAGCATGATATTTTTCGGGGACATCAATACGACCCAAGGAACCATAAAAAAAGCTTCGAAATGATCAAGTTATCTTTTTGGATTTTTATGGCAATTAAACTGGAATTCCGCTAGTCGTACCTGTATTATCGCTTGCCATGGTCCAGGCCGGACGCCTTGTTACGGAGCTGGTAGTGGATCGCATGATATTTGTCCGGGACAGAAAATACAACCCAAGGAACCATAACCAACGCTTCAAAAATGATTATGTTACATTTTTTGCATTTTATGGCAATTAAACTGGAATTCCTCCAGTCGTGCCTATATTATCGCCTGCCATGGTCCAAGCCGAAAGCCTTGGTACGTAGCCATTACCGGATCGCATGATATTTGTCCGGGACATCAAATACGACCGAAGGAACCATAACCAATGTTTCGAAATGATCAAGTTACATTTTTTGGCATTTTATGGCAATTAAAATGGAATTCCGCCAGTCGTGCATGTATTATCGCCTACCATGGTCCAGGCCAGACGCCTTGGTACCGAGCTGGTACCGGATAGCATGATATTTTTCCGGGACATCAAATACGACCGATGGAACCATAACCAATGTTTCGAAATGATCAAGTTATATTTTTTGGCATTTTATGGAAATTAAACTGGAATTCTGCCAGTCGTGTCTGTATTATCGCCTGCCATGGTTCAGGACGGACGCCTTGGTACCGAGCTGTTACTGGATAGCATGATATTTTTCCGTGGCATCAAATACGACCCAAGGAGCCATAACCAAATCTTCGAAATGATCAAGTTTTATTTTTGGATTTTTATGGCAATTAAACTGGAATTCCGCTAGTCGTACCTGTATTATCGCTTGCCATGGTCCAGGCCGGACGCCTTGGTACGGAGTTGGTAGTGGATCGCATGATATTTGTCCGGGACAGAAAATACGACCCAAGGAACCATAACCAACGCTTCAAAAATGATTATGTTATATTTTTTGGCATTTTATGGCAATTAAACTGGAATTCAGCCAATCGTGCTTGTATTATCGCCTGCCATGGTCCAGGCCAAACGCCTTGGTTCGGAGCCGGTAGTGGATCGCATGATATTTGTCCGGGACATCAAATACGACCCAAGGAACCATAAGCAGCACTTCGAAATGATCAAGTTACATTTTTTTGCATTTTATGGCAATTAAACTTGAATTCCGCCAGTCGTGCCTGTATTATCGCCTGCCATGGTCCAGGCCAGACGCCTTGGTACGGAGCGGGTTCCGAATCGCATGATATTTATCTCGACATCAAATACGACCTTAGGAACCATAACCAACGCTTCGAAATAATCAAGTTACATGTATTGGCATTTTATGACAATTAAAATGGAATTATGCTAGTCGTGCCTGTATTATCGCCTGCCAGGGTCCATGCCGAACGCCTTGGTACGGAACCAGTACCAGATCGCAAGATATTTGTTCGATACATCAAATATGACCCAAGGAACCATAACCAACGCTTCGAAATGATCAAGTTAATTTTTTGGGCATTTTATGGCAATTAAACTGGAATTCCGCTAGTCGTGCTTGTATTATCGTCCGCCATGGTCCAGGTCGGACGCCATGGCATGGAGCTGGTACCGGATCACAAGATATTTGTCCGAGACATCAAATACGACCCAAGGAACCGTAACCAACGCTTCGAAATGATCAAGTTAAATATTTTTGCATTTTATGGCAATTAAACTGGAATTCCGCCAGTCTTGCCTGTATTATCGCCATCCATGGTCAAGGCCGGATGCCTTGGTATGGAGTTGGTACCGGATCGCATGATATTTTTCCAGGACATCAAACACGACCAAAGGAACTATAACCAACTCTTCGAAATGATCAAGTTACATATTTTGGCATTTTATGGAAATCAAACCGGTATTCCACCAAGTTGTGTCTGTATTATCGCCTACCATGGTCCAGCCCGGACGCCTTGGTATGTAGCCGGTACCGAATTGCATGATATTTGTTTGGGACATCAAATACGACCTAAGGAACCATAACCAACGCTTCGTAATGATCAAGTTACATTTGTTGGCATTTTATGGCAATTAAACTTGATTTCCGCTAGTCGTGCTTGTATTATCGCCTGCCAAGGTCCAGGCCGGACACCATGGTACGGAGCCGGTACCGGTTCGCATGATATTTCTCCAGGACATCAAATACGACCCAAGGAACCATAACCAATGCTTCGAAATGATCATGTTACATTTTTGGGGATTTTATGGCAATTAAACTAGAATTCCTCTAGTCGTACCTGTATTATCGCTTGAAATTGTCCAGGCCGGACACCTTGGTACGGAGCCTGTACCGGATTGGATGATATTTGTCCGTGACCACAAATACTATCCATGGAACCATAACCAACGCTTCGAAATGATCATGTTACAGTTTTTGGGATTTTATGGCAATTAAACTGGAATTCCGCCAATCGTGCCTCTATTATCGCCTGAGATGGTCCAGGCCGGACGCCTTGGTATGGAGTCGGTACCGGATTGCATGATGTTTGTTTGGGACATCAAATACGACCCATGGAACCATAACCAGCTCTTCGAAATGATCAAGTTACATTTTTTGCCATTTTATGGCAATTAAACTGGAATTCCGCTAGTCGTGCCTATATTATCGCTTGACATGGTCCAGGCCAGACGCCTTGGTATGAAGCCGATACCAGATCGCATGATATTTATCCGGGATAGAAAATACGACCCATGGAACCATAACCAACAATTCGAAATGACCAAGTTACATTTTTTGGCATTTTATGGCAATTAAACTAGAATTCTGCCAGTCTGGCCTGTATTATCGCCTCCCATGGTCAAGGAGGGATGTTTTGGTACGGAGCCGGTTCCGAATCGCATGATATTTGTCCGGACATCAAATAAGACCTTAGGAATCATAACCAACGCTTCGAAATGATCAAGTTACATGTTTTGGCATTTTATGGCAACTAAACGTGAATTTTGCTAGTCGTGCCTGTATTATCGCCTGCCAGGGTCCAGGCCGGACGCCTTGGTACGGAGCCGGTACCAGATTGCAAGATATTTGTCCGGGACATCAAATATGACCCAAGGAACCATAACCAACGCTTCGAAATGATCAATTTATATTTTATGGAAATTAAACTGGAATTCCACCAAACATGCATGTATTATCGCATGCCATGGTCCAGGCCGGACGCCTTGGTACGTAGACGGTACCTAATCACATGATATAAGTCCGGGACATAAAATACGAGCCAAAGAACCATATTCAACACTTCATAATGATCAAGTTACATTTTTTTGGTTTTTTATGGCGATTAAACTGGAATTCCACCAGTCGTGCCTGTATTATCGCCTGCCATTGTCCAGACCGGACGCCTTGGTACGGAGCCGGTACCAGATAACATGATATTTCTCCAAGACATCAGATACGACCCAAGGAACCATAACCAACGCTTCGAAATGATCAAATTACATTTTTGGTATTTTATGGCAATTAAACTGGAATTTCGCCAGTCGTGCCTATATTATCGCGTGCCATGGTCCAAGACGGACGCCTTGGTACGGAGCCTGTACCGGATCGCATGATATTTCTCCGGGACATAAAATACGACCCAAGGAACCATAAACAACATGTGGAAATGATCAAGTTACATTTTTTGGCATTTTATGGCAATTAAATTGGAATTCCGCCAGCCGTGCCTGTATTATCGCCTGCCATGATCCTGGCCGGATGCCTTGGTACGGAGCCGATACCAGATCGCACGATATTTATCCAATACAGAAAATACGACCCATGGAACCATAACCAACAATTCGAAATGATCAAGTTACATTTTTTGGCATTTTATGGCAATTAAATTGGAATTTTCCAGTCGTACCTGTATTATCGCCTGCCATGGTCAAGGAGGGATGCCTTGGTACGGAGCCGGTTCCGAATCGCATGATATTTGTCCGGACATCAAATACGACCTTAGGAATCATAACCAACGCTTCGAAATGATCAAGTTACATTTTTTGGCATTTTATGGCAATTAAACTGGAATTTTGCTAGTCGTGCCTGTATTATCGCCTGCCAGGGTCCAGGCCGGACGCCTTGGTATGGAGCCGATACTAGATTGCAGGATATTTTTCCGGGACATCAAATATGACCCAAGGAACCATAACCAACGCTTCGAAATGATCAATTTATATTTTATGGAAATTAAACCGGAATTCCGCCAGTCGTGCCTGTATTATCGCCATCCATGGTCCAGGCCGAACACCTTGGTATGGAGCCGGTACCGGATCGCATGATATTTGTCCGGGACATCAAATATGACCCAAGTAACCATAACCAACTCTTCCAAATGATCAAATTACATTTTTTGGCATTTTATGGAAATTAAACTGGAATTCTGCCAAGTCATGCTTGTATTATCGCATGCCATGGTCCTGGCCGGACGCCTTGGTACGTAGACGGTACCTAATCACATGATATAAGTCCGGGACATCAAATACGAGCCAAAGAACCATAGACAACACTTTGTAATGATCAAGTTACATTTTTTTGGCATTTTATGACAATTTAACTGGAATTCCACCAGTCGTGCATGTATTATCGCGTGCCATTATCCAGGCCGGACGCCTTGGTACGGAGCCAGTACCAGATAACATGATATTTCTCCAAGACATCAAATACGACCCAAGGAATCATAACCAACACTTCGAAATGATCAAATTACATTTTTTGGCATTTTATGGCAATTAAACTGGAATTCCGCCAGTCATGCATGTATTATCGCCTGCCATGGTCCAGGCCGGACACCTAGGTACGGAGCTGGTACCGAACCGCATGGTATTTTTCTAGTACATCAAATACAACCAAAACCATAACCAACTCTTCGAAAGGATCAAGTTACATTTTTTGGCATTTTATGGCAAATAAACTAGAATTCCGCCAAGTCGTGCCTGCATTAACGCCTTCCATGGTCCAGGCCAGACGCCTTGGTACGTAGCCGGTATAGAATCGCATGATATTTGTTCGGGACATCAAATACAACCTAAGGATTCATAACCAATGATTCGAAATGATCAAGTTACATTCTTTGGAATTTTATGGCAATTAAACTGGAAATCCGCCAGCCGTGCCTGTATTATTGCCTGCAATAGTCAAGGCCGGACGCCTTGGTACGGAGCCGGTACCGAATCACATGATATTTCTTCGAGAAACCAAATACAACCCCAAGGAACCATAAAAAACGCTTCGAAATGATCAAGTTATATTTTTTGGCATTTTATGGCAATTTAAACTGGAATTCCGCCACTCTTGCCTGTATTATCGCCTGCCATGGTCCAAGCCTGACGCCTTGGTACGGAGCCGGTACCTGATACCATTATATTTATAAGGGACATCAAATATGACCCAAGGAACCATAACCAATACTTCGAAATGATCAAGTTACATTTTTTTTTGCATTTTATGGCAGTTAAACTGGAATTCCGCCAAGTCGTGCCTGTATTATCTCCTGCCATGGTCCAGGCCGGACGCCTTGGTACATAGCTGGTACCGAATCGCATGATATTTTTCAGGGACATCAAATATGACCCAAGGAACCATAAACAATGCTTCAAAATGATCAAATTATATTTTTGGGAATTTTATGGCAATTAAACTAGAATTCCGCCAGTTGTGCCTGTATTATCGCCTTCCATAGTCCAGGCCGGACACTTGGGTACGGAGCCGGTACCGGATCACATGATATTTCTCCGGGACATCAAATACAACCGAAGGAACCATAACCAACGCTTCGAAATGATCAAGTTATATTTTTTGGCATTCTATGGCAATTAAACTGGAATTCCGCGAGTCGTGCCTTTATTATCGCCTGCCATGGTCCAGACTGGACGCCTTGGTACGGAGCCAGTACCGGATAGCATGATATTTGTCCGGGACACCAAATACGACCCAAGGAACCATAAACAACGCTTCAAAATGATCAAGTTAAATTTTTTGGAATTTTATGGCAATTAAAGAGGAATTATGCTAGTCCTACCCGTATTATCGCTTGACATGGTCCAGCCCGGACGCCTTGGTACGGAGGTGGTACCGGATCGCATGATATTTTTCCAAGACCGCAATACAATCCAAGGGACCATAACCAACGCTTCGAAATGATCATGTTACAGATTTTGGGATTTTATGGCAATTAAACTAAAATTTCGCCAATCGTGCTTGTATAATCGCCTGACATAGTCCATGCCGGACGCCTTGCTGCGGAGCCGGTACAGGATTGCATGATATTTGTTTGGGACATTAAGTACGACCCAACAAACCATAACCAGCGCTTCGAAATGATCAAGTTACATTTTTTTGCCATTTTATGGCAATTAAACTGGAATTACGCTAGTCCTGCATGTATTATCCCCTACCATGGTCCAGGATGGACGCCTTGCTACGGAAACGGTATCAAATAGCATGATATTTGTCCGGGACATCAAATAGGAGCCAAGGAACCATAACCAATGCTTCGAAATGATCAAGTTACATTTTTTGGCAATTAAACTGGAATTACGCTAGTCCTGCATGTATTATCGCCTACCATGGTCCAGGATGGACGCCTTGCTACGGAAGCGGTATCAAATAGCATGATATTTGTCCGGGACATCAAATAGGAGCCAAGGAACCATAACCAATGCTTCGAAATGATCAAGTTATATTATTTGGTATTTTATGGCAATTAAACTGGACTTCAGCCAGTCGTGCCTCTATTATCGCTATCCATGGTCCAGGTCGGATGCCTTGGTATGGATCCGGTACCGGATCGCATGAAATTTGTCCTGACCATCAAATACAACCCAAGAAACCATAACCAACTCTTATAAAGGATCAAGTTTTTTGGCATTTTATGGCAATTAAAGTAGAATTCCGCCAAGTCGTGCCTACATTATCGCCTTCCATGGTCCAGGCCGGACGCCTTGGTGCGTAACCGGTACCGAATAGCATCATATTTGTCCGGGACATCAAATACAACCCACGGATTCATAACCAATGCTTCACATTGATCAAGTTACATTTTTTGGAATTTTATGGCAATTAAACTGGAATTGCGCCAGTCGTGCATGTATTATTGCCTACCATAGTACAGGTCGGACGCCTTGGTACGGAGCCGATCTGGATCACATGATATTTCTCCGAGACAACAAATACGACCTAAGGAACCATAACCAACGCTTCGAAATGGTCAACTTACATTTTTTGGCATTTTATGGCAATTAAACTGGAATTCCGCCAGTCGTGCCTGTATTATCTGCAACCATGGTCCAGGTCGAACGCCTTGGTACGGAGCCGGTACCGGATATCATGATATTTGTGCGGGACATCAAATACGACCCAAGGAACCATAACCAACGCTTCTAAATGATCAAGTTACATTTTTTGGCGTTTTATGGCAGTTAAACTGGAATTCCGCCAGTCGTGCCTGTATTACCGCCTGCCATGGTCCAGGCCGGACGCCGTGGTACGGAGCCGGTACCGAATCGCATGATATTTCTCTAGGACATTAAATATGACCCAAGGAACCATAACTAATGCTTCGAAATTATCAAATTACATTTTTTGGCCTTTTATGGCAATTAAACTGGAATTCCGCCAGTCGTGCCTCTAATATCGCCGACCATGGTCCAGGCCGGACGCCTTGGTAAAGAGATGGTACCGGATCTACTGATATTTGTTAGGGACATCAACTACGACCCAAGGAACAATAACCAATGCTTCGAAATGATCAAGTTACATTTTTTGCATTTTATGGCAATTAAACTGGAATTCTGCCAGTCGTGCCTGTATTATCGCCTGCCATGGTCCATGCGGGACGCCTTGGTACGGAGCCGGTACCGCGTCGCATGATATTTGTCCGGGTCATTAAATATGACCCAAGGAACCATAACCAACGATTCGAAATGATCAAGTTATATGTTTTGGCATTTTATGTCTATTAAACTGGAATTTCGCCATTCGTGCCTGTATTATCGACATCCATGGTCCAGGACGGACTCCTTGGTATGGAGCCGGTACCAGATTGCATGATATCTTTCCGGGACATCACATACAACCCAAGGAACCATAACCAATTCTTCGAAATGATCAATTTACATTTTTTGGCATTTTATGGCAATTAAACTGGAATTCCGCCAAGTCATAATTGTATTATCGCCTGCCATGGTCCAGGTCGGACGCCGTGGTACGTAGTCGGTACCAAATCACATGATATTTGTGCGGGATATCAAATATGATCCCAGGAACCATAACCAAAACTTTGAAATGATCAAGTTACATTTTCTGGCATTTTATGGCAATTAAACTGGAATTCTGCCAGCCGTGCCTGTATTATTGCCTACCATAGTCTAGGCCGGACGCCTTGGTACGGAGCCGGTATTGGATCACATGATATATATCCAGGACATAAAATACGACCCAAGGCACCATAACCAACACTTCGAAATGATCAAGTTACATTTTTAGGTATTTTATGGCAATTAAACTGGAATTCTGCTAGTCGTGCCTATATTATTGCCTGCCATTCTCTAGGCCGGAAGCCTTGGTGCGGAGCCATTACCGGATCACATGATATTTCTCCAGGACATCAAATACGACCCAAGGAACCATAACCAACGCTTCAAAATGATGAAATTACATTTTTGGCATTTTATGGCAATTAAACTGGAATTCTGGCAGTCGTGCCTGTATTATCGCCTGCCATGGTCCAGGTCGGACGCCTTGGTACGTATCCGATACTGGATCTCATGATATTTATCCGGGACATCAAATACGACCCAAGGAACCATAACCAACGCTTCGCAATGATCAAGTTACATTTTTTGGCAATTTATGGCAATTAAACTGGAATTCCGTCAGTCGTGCATGCATTATTGCCTGCCATGGTCCAGGCCGGACGCCTTGGTACGTAGCCAGTACAGGATCGCATGATATTTGTCTGGGACATCAAATACGACCCAAGGAACCATAACCAACGCTTCGCAATGATCAAGTTACATTTTTTGGCAATTTATGGCAATTAAACTAGAATTCCGACAGTCGTGCCAGTATTATCGCCTTCCATGGTCCAGGTCGGACGCCTTGGTACGGAGCCGGTACAGGGTCACATGATATTTGTCCGGGGTATGAAATATAACACAAGGAACAATAACCAACGATTCGAAATGATCAAGTTACATTTTTTGTCATTTTATGGCAATTAAACTTGAATTCTGTCAGTCGTGCCTGTATTAGCGCCTGCCATGGTCCAGGTCGGACGCCTTGGTACGGAGCCGGTACCGGATCGCATGATATTTGTCTTGGATATCAAATACGATCCAAGGAACCATAACCAACGGTTCCAAATTATCAAGTTACATTTTTTCGCATTTTGTGGCAATTAAATTGGAATTCCGCCAGTCGTGCGTCTATTATCGCCTGCTATGGTCCAGGCCGGACGCCTTGGTACACAGACGGTACCGGATATCATGATATTTGTCCGGGACATGAAATACGAACCAAGGCACCATAACCAACGCTTCTAAATGATCAAGTTACATTTTTTGGCATTTTATGGCAATTAAATTGGAATTCCGACAGTCGTGCATGTATTATCGCCTGCCATCGTCCAGGTCGGACGCCTTGGTACGGAGCCGGTACCGTGTCACTTGATATTTGTCCGTGACATTAAATATGTCCCAAGGAACCATAAACAATGCTTCGAAATGAGCAAGTTACATTTCTTGGCATTTTATGGAAATTAAACAGGAATTTTGCCAGTCGTGCCTGTATTATCGCCATCCATGGTCCAGGCCGGACGCCTTGGTATGGAGCCAGTACCGGATCGCAAGATATTTTTCCGGGACATCAAATACAACCCAAGGAACCATAACTAATTCTTCAAAATGATCAAGTTACATTTTTTGGCATTTTATGGCAATTAAACTAGAATTCCGCCAAGCCGTGCTTGTATTATCGCCTGCCATGGTCCAGGACGAACGCCGTGGTACGTAGGCGGTACCTAATCGTATGATATTTGTCCGGGACATCAAATAAGACCCAAAGAACCATAACTAAAACTTCGAAATGATCAAGTTACATTTTTTGGCATTTTATGGCAATTAAACTGGAATTCAGCCAAGTCGTGCCTTTATTGTCGCCTGCCATTGTCCAGGCTGGACACCGTGGTATGTAGCCGGTACCGAATCACATGATATTTGTCCGGGAAATCAAGTATGACCCTAGGAACGATAACCAAAACTTCGAAATGATCAAGTTATATTTTTTGGCATTTAATGGCGATTAAACTGGAAGTCAGCCAGACGTGCCTATATTATCGCCATCCATGGTCTAGGCCGGACGCCTTGGTATGGATCCGGTACCGGATCGCATGATATTTGTCCATGACGTCAAATACAACCCAAGAAACCATAACCAACTCTTCGAAATGATCAAGTTACATTTTTTGACTTTTTATGGCAATTAAACTAGAATTCATCCAATTCGTGCCTGCATTATCGCCTTCGGAATGATCAAGTTACATTTTTTGGCATTTTATCTCAATTAAACTGCAATTCCGCCAGCCGTGCCTGTATTATCACCTGCCATGGTCCTGGCCGGATGCCTTGGTACGGAGTCGATACCGGATCGCATGATATTTTTCCGGGAAATAAAATACAACAGAAGGAAAACCAACGCTTCGAAATGATCAAGTTACATTTTTTGGCATTTTATGGCAATTAAACTAGAATTCTGCCAGTCGTGCATGTATTATCGCTTGCCATGGTCCAGGCCAGACACCTTGGTACGGAGCCGGTACCGAATCGCATGATATTTGTCCGAGACATCGAATATGACCGTAGGAACCATAAACAAAACTTCGAAATGATCAAGTTATANATCGCATGATATTTGTCCATGACATCAAATACAACCCAAGAAACCATAACCAACTCTTCGAAAGGATCAAGTTACATTTTTTGACTTTTTATGGCAATTAAACTAGAATTCATCCAATTCGTGCCTGCATTATCGCCTTCCATGGTCCAGGCGGACGCGTTGGAACGTAGCCGGTACCGAAGCGCATGATATTTGTCCGGTAAATCAAAAGAACCCAAGGATTAATAACCAACACATGGAAATGATCAAGTTACATTTTTTGGAATTTTGTGGCAATTAAACTGGAATTCCGCCAGCCGTGCCTGTATTATTGCCTGCCATAGTCCAGGTCGGACACCTTGGTACGGAGCTGGTACCGGATCACATGATATTTATCCAGGACATCAAATACGACCCAAGGATCCAGAACCAATGCTTTGAAATGATCAAGTTACATTTTTGGCATTTTATGTCAATTAATCTAGAATTCCGCCAGACGTGCATGTATTATCGCCTGCCATGGTCCTGGCCGGATGCCTTGGTACGGAGCCGATATCGGATCGCATGATATTTGTCCCGGACATCAAATACAATTCAAGGAACCATAACCAACGCTTCGAAATGATCAAGTTACATTTTTTGGCATTCTATGACAATTAATCTGGAATTCCGCCAGTCGTGCATGTACTATCGCCTTCCATGGTCCACGCCGGATGTTTTGGTATGGAGCCGGTATCAGATCGTATGATATTTATCCGTGATATCAAATGTGACCCAAGGAACTATAACCAATGCTTTGAAATGAGCAAGTTATATTTATTGGTTTTTATGACAATTAAACTAGAATTCCGACAGTCGTGCCTGTATTATCGCCTGCCCTGGTCCAGGCCGGACGCCTTGGTGCGGAGCCGGTACCCGGTCACATGATATTTGTCCGATATATGAAATATGACCCAAGGAACCATAACCAACGCTTCGAA